>JAQZBX010057039.1:0-18056 GCA_029593785.1 Cabassous unicinctus
ACAAAATGAAAAATAGTGAGACACTGGGGAATGAGAGTGGAAAGGTGCCACAGTACAGACTGGACACCAGATATTGCAGTAATAAAAGGCAAAATGTCAAAAAAAAATTTTTTAATTTTTTTTTATTTTTCATTTTTATTTTCATTTCTTAAATATCCCAAACTTTTAATTTTGTTTTATGTTTAGTTTTTTTAAGCTTTCATCTGTTTTATCTCTTACATTTAAACTTATCATTATTATTTCATTTTCTTATTATTGTATTTGTCTATTGTATTGGTTTCATCTTTATAGAAACTTTGGATCACAGAAGTGATACAACTGGGTTGGGAGAGGATCTCTGATGGGGGGTGTCAGGGATGGGATGTGCATGAGAGGAAGTTCACCTGAACATACTTATAAGGTATATATAAAATTGTTCAAATATTCACAGGGCATTGTCACAGTGGGTGGAGAATCACTCAATAAATGAGAGAATACTGAATTCCCAGCCTGGAGAGCTCTGCCAAATTTTCTAAGGGAGTAGCAACATTCCCCCAAGTGCAGGGGCATTGTCTGGTAAAGTGGGTCTTAAAAGACTCATAAGGCTAGTCATCCTTGTTATTGATGACTAGCCTTATGAGTCTTTGCTCATGAAATTGAAACTTAGTCTATTGTTATTGGGTACCTAAGAGCTGCCTCCTGGGAGCTTCCTTGTTGCTCAAATGTGGCCTATCTTTGAGCCAAACTCAGCATATGAATACATTACCTTCCTCCCAGCATGGGACAGGACTCCTGGGATTGAGCCTCTCTGGCACTGAGGGATTGCTACTAAGTGCCAACTGCCAAAGCGACTGGAAAAAGTTCTCAAATAAAATGGGGAAAGGTAAAGACAAATGAGTTCATATGGCTAAGAGACTTCAAAGTGAGTCAGGAGGTCATCCCAGAGGTAACGCATATGCACATCTCAGTGGGACCATATAGACTTCCAAAGTAGATATCACCACAAATAGAGGGGCTCCTGAGGACCCTGGTGACACCCAGGTCATATGTCAATGTGGCTAGCTCCAAAGTTTGGTGCTTTGCCATTAGGCCCTACTTTGGAGTTTGTGTTCCTGAAAGTGACAGAGTTGGACTCAAATATGTCTTCCCTGCACATGGTTCATCTATCCCTTTTTTCAAACCTATACTTGGTGTTGTAGTTTTTAGCTGTACTCCCAGAGACTGTAGTCTTTGCACTGTCCATTTGCCAGTTGGGCCCAGAATCTTGGTGGAGTTGCAACTCCTACTCTACAGCTCAATGGACTCACCCAGGACACCTGGCAAGGAGATGATGACAGACAATGGCCATTCCAAGGAATGGAGAGAGTCTGCAGCTTCAGGCAGGGTAATCTCATCCATCTTATCCATTGGATATAAGCCCCCTCTCAATTGGATGTGGAGTGGATATCACCATCCCAGACTCCTCAGTATCGGGGGAAGAGTCATGGACTAGAGTGGCCTTACTGGAATTCTATTATAGACATATTGTGATTCAAGCAATGGAAGAAATTGCAACCTAAATGTGGGGCAGGTGGCCACTAGATGCTCTGAGGGCAGGGAGAGGGAAAAGCTGTTGTAATACACGGCCTTTTTGTACTTGGGAATTGTCTTGAGTGACATTGCCATGACACATATAGGTCACTTTATCTCATCATATAACATGCAGAACTGTATGGGAAAGAATGTGGTCTACAATGTGAACTACAGTTCATGCTTAAGGGCAAAACCTCAGGATGTGTTTATCAATTGCAATTTATGTGCCACATTACTGAAGGATGTTTACGTGGGAGGTTTTGGGAGGTGTGGGAGGTGGGGAATATGGGAATCCCTATATTTTTTTGTGTAACATTTATGTAATCTCAGTATCTTTAAAAATATATATATATATAATTTAAAAAATACATGAAGTCTCTTAGCCATAAAACTCATTTGTCATTACCTTCTCCCCCTTTTATTCAAGGTATTTTTCTAGTCATATTGACAGTTGGTAGTTGGTATTAATCCCTCATTGCCAGGGATGCTCATCCCCGGGAGTCATGTCCCAAGCTGGGGAGAAGGTAATGCATTCATATGCTGGGTTTGCCTTAGAGATAGGCCACATTTAAGCAACAAGGAGACTCTCAGGTGGCAACCCTTACGCACCCCATAGCAGTGGACTAAGTTTCAATTACAAGAGCAAATACTCATAAGGCTAGTCTTCAAAAACAAGAAGCCATTAGTGGACCATCCTCCTTTGCCAGACACTGCCCCTGCACTTGAGGGACTGTTGCTTCTCCATTGGAGAATGTGGCAGAGCTCTCCAGACTGGGAATTCAGTATTCTTTCATTTATTCACTGATTCTCCACCCACTGTGACCACGCCCAACCCCTTGATCATATGAGCAATTGTGTATATCTTTCATGTATATTCAGTTGAACTTCCTCCCATGAAACCCCCATCCCAGACACCCTCCACCAATGATCCTTTCCTGCCCCCTCTGTAACCTTTCTGTGATCTAAACCTACCTTGAAGATGAAGCACACATACTAGCCAAATACAATTAATAGGAAAATAAAATAATAATGATAAGTTTAAATGTAATAGAAAAAATACATGGAAACTTAAAAAAAAAACACTAAAAATTAAAATTAAAGGATTGCGATATTCAAATTGGGAAAAAAAATAAAAGAAAATTTTAAAACATTTTTCCTTTTATCACTGCATTATCAGGTGTCCAGTCTGTACTGTGACACCTTTCCCCTCTCACTCTCCAGCAGAGCCCCAGGATGTGTATGTCCTTTGCAGGTGATGTGCCACACTGATGGGCGATGTTTATGTGGGAGGTTGTGTGAAGTGTGGGAGGTGGGGTATATGGGAATCCCTATAATTTTTGTGTAAAATTTATGTAATCTAAGTATCTTTTAATAAATTTTAAAAAATTATTTTAAAAAATAAAAATAAAAAAATAAAAAATATATGAGACAAAAATTGGAAAAAGTATGGGGAGAAATAGACACTTCTACAAACATATTGGGAAACCTTAATACAGAATTATCATTATTACACAGAATATCTGTACAGAGGTTAAATAAAGAAACAGAGAACCTTGAATAATAAATTAGAGGATCTAGACCCAATAGACATATATGGAACATTACATTAAAATATTGCAGGATATATATTCTTCTTCACTGCATATGGAACATTCTCCTGGATAGACTACATGATAGGCCACAGTGCAAGTATCAACAAATTCAGAAATATTGAAATTATACAACATAATTTCTCAATAGAATGGAGCTGGGAATTAATAAGGGACAGAGAAACAGACTAGGAACAAATATACGGAAGTTAAACAAAACCATCTTAGACAATCAGTGGGTCAAGGGGGAAATTGCAAAAGAAATCAGTTAACTACCATGAAACAAATGAAAATGAGAAAACAACAATAAGAAAACCTATAAGATATGGCAAAAGTAGTGCTGAGTGGGAAATTTATAGACATAATTGCTTATATCTAAAGGGAAGAACAAGCTAGAATTAAACACCTAACTGCACTTATAGAAGAACTAGATAAAGAACAACAAATTAACCCCAAAGCAAGTAGAAAGAAAGAAATATCAAAGATTAGAGCAGAAATAAATGAAATTGAGAATTAAAAAAAAAAAAAACACTAGAAAAAATTAACAAAACCAAAAGCAGGTTATTTGATAAGATTAATAAAATTGACCAACCCTAAGCTAGACTAACAAAGAAAAAAGAGAGATGAAAATACATAAAATGGAAAACAAGAGAGGTGATATCACCACTGATCCAACAGAAATAAATAGTGTCATAGGAGGATACTTTGAAAACTTGTAAGTCAACAATATAGATAACTTAGATGAACTGGATGAATTTCTAGAAACACATAAGCAGTCACATTGATGGAAGAAGAAATTGATTAACTTAGCAGACCAATTAAAAGTAACAAGATTGAATTAGTCATCAAAAATGCCCCAACCAAGAAAAGCCCAGCACCAGATGGCATCACAGGTGATTTCTACAAATCATTCCAAAAAGAATTAACACCCAATCCCACTGAAACTCTTAAAAAAACAGCAGTGGAGGGAACATTGCCTAACTCATTCTATGATGCCAACATCACCTAATACCAAAGCCATATAATGATGCCACAAGTAAAGAAAACTACAGACAAATCTCACTAATGAATCTGGATGCTAAAATTTTCAATAAAATATTACTAAATTATCCCACCACACATCAAATGAATTATACACCATAATCCCACCACACATCAAATGAATTATACACCATAATCAAATGGTTTTTAGCCCTGGTATGGAAGGATGATTCAACATAAGAAAATCAACCAATGTAATACACCACATTAATAGGTGAACAGAAAAAAGTCTAATGATCACCACTCTTGATTCATAAAAGAATTTGAGAAAATACAGCATCAATTCTTGATAAAAACTCCTCAAAAGACAAGAATAGACAGATACTTCCTCAACACCATAAAGGGCATATATGAAAAACCAACACCTAACATCATCTTCCATGGTGAAAATCTAAAGTTTTTCCCTCTTAGATCTGGAATAAGACAAGGATGCACACTGTAAGTGCTTTATTTAACATTGTGTTAGAAGTGCTTGCCTGAGAACCTGGGCAAGAAAAAGAAATAAAAGGAATACAAATTAGAAAGGAAGAAGTAAAAATCTCACTATTTGCAGATGACATGATCTTGTACAAAGAAACCCTGAAAAATCTTCAAAAAAGCATCTAGACCTGATAAATGAATTCAGTAAAATGCTAGAATATAATATCAACAGGCAAAAATCATGGTAATGAGGAGGAGTGGTCCTGGGCCATGACTCTAAAGCATATGAATAAGTTCAAGTGTTCATGGGGTGATGTCTTAGTAGGTGGAGAACCACACAATAAGGAAAGGAATATTGAATTTCTATCCTGGGGAGACCTGCTACATTCTCTAATAGGGCATCAAGAATCCCCCATGTTCATGGGCATTGCCTAGCAAAGGAGGATAGTCCAATATGTCAGGACCATGATATTGATTATTGTACTCATGAACCATTCCTTGTGAAATTGAAACAGCCCAGTATGATATATTGGCTACGTGTTACCTCCTGAAAGCCTCTTGGTTGCTCAAAGGTGGCCTCTTTCCAAACCAAACTCAGTATATAAGCACACTACCTTCCTCCCAGTTTGGGACATCACTCCAGCAGATGAGCTTTCCTGGCACGCAGGGATTATTTCTAAGCACCAGCTAGTGATGAATCTATAAAAATACCTTGACCAACAGGGGGATCTATTAAATTCAAATGAGATTTTATTGTTAAGAGGCTTCAAAGTGATTCTGTAGGTCATTTCAGTGGTTATGCTTAGGCACATCTCAACAGGATCTCATTGACTGCCACAGTAAACAGTGTTTTACATAGTGGGACTACTGAGCTCTCTAGAGACATCTAGACATGATAAGCATGGCAGACTATCTTAGGAATTTGGCACCCTCTCAGTGGGCTTTACTTTGGAATATTTGATCCCCAATGTAGGAGAGATAGACTCATTTATATTTTCCCTGCACATGGCTCTTATGCCTCTTTTATTTGAACCTTTAATTAGCACTATAGTTGTTGATTATCTGTCCGAGAACATTAAAGCTTCAGTCTTTTCATATGGTAGTTTAGCACTGAATTTTAGCAGAGTTGCAACATCTACTCTCCAGTTCATTGGACTCACCCAGGACAACTTACAAAAGGATGATGATGGGAAACACCCATCTCAAAAAACAGAGTTTCTACAACTGCAAGCAAGACAGTTCCATCTATCATCTCCATAGGATGTAATCCCTCTCTCAATCAGAAACATAGTGGGCCTCACCATCCCAAAATCCTCAAGATTGGGAATGAACAATGGACTAAAGTAGACTTATACTTTTGTTCTATTATAAATATTATTATTCTAGCAATGGAAAAACTTTGAAATAAACTTTGATATAAAGGCATTGATATAAATGCAATCGCCACCATATTTTCTGAGGGGAGGGAGAAGGAAGAATAGGTATAATATGGGGGCAATTTTGGCACATTGTAATTGTCTTGCATGACATTGCAATAATGGATACAGGCCATTATTGTGAAAACCTATAAAATTTTGTGGGGCAAACTGTAAACTATAATATAAACTATAGCACTGCTTCTAAATGTATTCAATTGTAACAAATGAATCACATTAATGAAAGATGTTGTTAATGGGTGAAAGGGGGGGTATAAGGGAATTTTTGACATAACATTTATGTAATCTAAAGCTTCTTTTAAAATTGAAATTAAAAAAAATAAAAATTAGTAGTCTTTCTGTACACCAATAATGAGCAATCTGAAGAGGAAATCAAGAAAAATTCCATTTACAATACAACTAAAATAATCAAATATCTAAGAATAAACTAACTAAAATGTAAAGGATTTTGTACACAGAAAATTACACAACATTGTTAAAGGAAGTCAAAGAAGACCTAAATAACTGCAAGAATATTCCATGTTCATGGATCAGAAGACTAAACATCCTTAGTATGTATGTTCCAACCAAAATTAATTTACAGATTTAACAAAAAATAAAAATTACAATAGAATTTTTTACTGAATTTGAAAAGCTAATTATGAAGTTTATTTGGAAGGGCAAGGGGCCCTGAAAAGCCAAATATATACTGAAAAAGAAAAATGGAATCAGAGGAATCACACTACCTGACTTTAAAACATATTACAAGGCTACAGTGGTCAAAACTGCATGGAATTGGCACAAGTATAGACATTGTGGCCAATGGAAATGAATTGAGAGTTCTGACATAAATCCTTGTATATAGTGTCAACTGATATTCAACATGGCCACAAAGCCCACACCACTGAGGCAAAATGGCCTCTTCAACAAATGGTGCTTGGAAAACTGGATTTCCATATCCAAAAGAATGAGAGAGGATCACCATCACATGCCCTATATAAAAGTTAACTTAAGATGGATCAAAGATCTAAATATAAGTGCCAAGACCATAAAGTCCTATAAGTAAATGTAGGGAAGCATCTACAAGATCTTCTAGTAGGAAATTGTTTCCTAAATTTTACTCTCAAAACATGAGCAAGGAAAGAAAAAATTGATAAGTGGGACCTCCTCAAAATAAAAAACTTTTCACTTCAAAGGAGTTGGTCAAGAAAGTGAAAAGGCAGCCTACAAAATGGGAGAAACTATTTGGTAAGCATTTTTCCAATAAGGCTCAAAATCCACTATATATAAATAAATCCCACATTTCTAAAATAAAAAGTCATCCTATTTAAAAAAAGGGAAAGAGATTTGAATAGAAACTTCTTCAAAGAAGAAATACAAATGGTTAAAAAGTACATGAAAAGATGCTCACCATCACTAACTATTAAGGAAATGCAAATAAGAAATACAATGAGGCATTATCTTACACCTATTAGACTGGAGGTTATTAAAAAGTGAAAATTACAAGTTTTCAAGATGATGTGGAGGAGAGGGAACACTTATCCATTTCTGATGGGAATTTATACTGGTGCAGTCACTGTGGAGGGTAGTTGCCATTTCCTCAGAAAGCTAACTAGAATTGCCATATGATTCAGCAATCCCACTGCTGTGTATATATCCAGAAGAATTGAAAGCAGGGACAGAAACAGATATATGCACACCAATGTCCATAGCAGCATTATTCAATATTGCCAAAAGTTGGAAACAACCCAAGTTTCCATCAACAGATTAATGGATAAGCTAATTGTGGTATATACATACAATGGAATATTACTCAGCTCTAAGAAGCAATGCAGTATTAATACATGGGAGAGCAAGGATGAATCTTGAATACCATATGTTGAGTGAAGTAAGCCAGTCACTGAAGGACAAATATTACATGTCCTCATTGATATAACTTAGTTGTAGAATGTGGTGAGTTGATGCTCAATATAGGCAAAATCTATAATAAGGTGAAAGGGGGTGGATGGCCAGTGGATGGGGGTAATGTTTGTGCAGTAATATGAGGAGGAGTAGGGTGGGTGGTAGGGTTGGACTATCAATGGCCCTGCGAGGAGGACTGGAGAAAGGAACAGGTGAACTTTGGGGATGTGTAGGTCTGTGGTTAAAACTACAATGCTGGGAATGTTCCTTTGGCAAATATGGCAGGGGAAGATTATTGGGGCTGGGTATCAGGGGTGGGGGAGATAAATGAGATAGTGCACATGTGGACATGCTTCTATAGAATATGAAAAAGCTCATTTTGTCATAGTGTGTTACTTCAGTGGGGGAGACTCACTCAATAAACAACAAAATATTGAACTCCCATAATGGAGAATCCTTCTATGTTCTCTATTAAACAGGCAAGAATCTCTCAAGAACATAGGCAATGTCCAATCAAAGATCACAGAACAGTAAGTAAAAAACTCAATATTAGTGCATAGAACAATGAATTCTTCCAAAATTGAGACTTTGTGGTTACCCTAGGTCCTGAGTAGAAAGGGAGGGAAGATTACAATAGATGGAACATAGGGCACTTTTAGTGTTTTTTCTGCATGATCTTGTAAAGATGGATACAGGCCATTATAAATTTTGTCAAAACCTATAAAAGTTTTGGTTGCAAAATGTAAACCATAATGTAAATCATTGACCGTGTTTAGTAGCAATGCTTCAATGTTTGTTAATCAATTGTAGCAAATGTAACATACCCATGTAAGATGTTATCTATAGGGGAAAATGTGAGAAGGGAAAGGGGTGGGATATCAGGGAATCTCCTGTATGCTCTATGTGACTTTTCTGGAACCTAAAGTTTCTTTGAAAACAAAGTGAAAAAAAGACATTGGGGGAACATATAGAATAAATTGTCACTGTTCATAAAAGATATGGTTATGAAAGACAATGAAAAAAAATTTTTTTTTAATTTTGTATATCATTTGTTATTTTATTATTCCTTCATTTTATTATTTTTAATCATTTGTTTTTGGCTTTGTTTTGGGGGAAGTTTGGGATTGCAGAATGGTCACAACTGTGGTAGTAGAGGGTCACTGGTGCAGAATCTCAAGAATGGGGGGTTGTGTGGGGATTGGTTCACCTGGGACATGGCTTTATGGAATATGAATATGTTAAAGTGTTCATGAGGTGTCTCAATGAGTGGGAACCCAGACAATAGCTGAAAGAATATTGAATTACCATCCTGGGAAGTTCTGCTACTTCCTCTAATGGAGCAGCAATAATCCCTAGAGAAGTGCCTAATGAAGGAGGACAGAACAATACACTAGGTCTTTGGCATTGATTATTGTACATATGAACCTTGTTCTTGTGAAATTGAAACTTAGTTTAGTATTATATTTAAAATGAGTCACCTCCTGAAATCCTCCTTGTTGCTCAAATGTGGCCTCTCTCTAAGCACACTCAGCATATATACTCACTACCTTAACCCCTACATGGGACATGACTACAAGTGATGAGCCTCCCTGGCACAAAGTGATCATTACCAAGCACCAACTAGCAATGTTTTGGAAAAAGACCTTGAAAAAAAGGGGGAAATGCTAAATACAAATGAATTTTTATGGCTAAGAGATTTCAAATTTAGTTGGAGGTCATTTCAGAGGTTACACTTACGCATATTTTAAGAGTATCTCATTGACTGCCACAGTAAACAGTGCCTCAAGCTGGGGTGCACCTGAGGTCTCCAGAGACTTCTGGACACTATAGGAAGGGGAGACAATCTCAGGAATTCATCACCTTGTTGGTGGGCCTTACCTTGGAATGTATGTTACCCAATATATCAGAGTTAGACTTTTTTTTATAATTTCCCTGTATAATTGTCTTCTGTCCCTTTTATCAGTACCTATAATTAGCACTATACTCACCAAATATATGTACCAGAGACTTAAACTTTGGTCTGTTTATATGCCAGTTGATCCCTGATTCTCAGCAGTATATCAACACCCACTATGGAGTTAATCAGATTTGCCCAGGACAACTAACAAAAATGATGATGATTGACAAATCCCATCCCAACAAACAGAGTGTTTCTACAGCTCTAAGCAAGACAGCTCCATCCATCTGCTTTATGGGATCTAATGTCCCTCTAAATCAGAATCAGAGTGGGCATCACCATCCTAAAATGCTCAAGATTGAGGAATGAACAAATATAAGGGAAATGCAAATATGGACGAAAGTAGACAATATTTTTCTTGCAATGGAAGAACTTGTAACATTGATATAAATGTAGTGGCCACTAGAGGTTCTGGGGGGAGTGATAAGGGAGAAATGTTGTAACATTTTTGCGACATTGGATTTGTTCTGAATAACATTGCAATGACAGATTCAGGCCATTATACAGTTTGTCAAGATAAGAATGGGTATTACAAAATGTAAACTATAATGTAAACTACATTGTAACAAATGTACCACACTAATGAAAGATGTTGTTAATGGGTAAAGTGAGAGAAGTGTAGGGGGTGCAGTATATGAGAATCCCCCTATATTTTCATTGTATCATTTATGTAATATAAAGCTTCTTTTAAAATGAAATTATTTTTTTAATTGAGGAATTGACAAATATAAAGGGATGCAACTATGGACTAAAGTAGACATCATTATTATTCTAGCAATGGAAGAATTTGCATCATTGATATAAAGGCAATGGCAATTAGAGTTTCTGAGGGGAGGGAGAAGGAAGAATAGGTGTAACATTGGACATTTTTGGGATACTGGGATTGTCCTGCATGATATTGCAATCATGGATACAGTCCATTAAACATTCTATCTGAAACTATAAAATTGTACCTTTAAAAGTGTTACTTATAATCCACGATTAGTTGCAATGCTTTAATATGTTTTCCTCAATTTTAACAAATGTGCCACACTAATGAAAGCTATTCTTAATGAAGGAAATTGGTGGAGAAGGAAGTTTTGGGGGTATATGGAAACCCCTATTTTTTGGCCCCCCCAACATGGCTCCTTCATTTATCTGCTTGTTGTCTGCTCCTGCTCTTTAAGAGGCACTGGGAACTGAACCCAGGACTTCCCATGTGGTAGGCAATATGGCACGGAGATTCAGAATGAAACAAAATGCATAGGACTGGGAGTATTTGTCCTCTGGAAATGACTGTGCTATGATATAAATAGATACCATGATTCTGCCTCTTCTTTCACTGAATAAAATTCACTGGGTTACTTCTCAGAAAGATTTATATTTAGCTGAAATCATATGATGCATTCTGCTTGTGGATTCTTCATAAACATATATATTTTTTAATGGACACATATGGTTCATACCTCCCACCAGTCCTGTTTAACTGTTGATTTCAATCTCAAGAGATCCACCTTTACTTCAACTCCTGCTTCCTAAGGATTCCTTGCCTATATTCTTGTGATTAATTACATTTGTAATGAAATTTCTTTGAAATAAAATGAGCATTTTTTTAAACTTTACAAAATAATTATTCAATAATGTCTTCTATCTTAGAGGATATTCACTACACATTTCATTTTATTGAAGATTATGAAAGTTTATTATTTATATGTAATAAATCCACAAAATCATGATATGCTTAATAACATATGTTTTTTTAATGCTTTAGAATAAAATGATGGCATAAAGGAAAATCATATACAGATTAAAATTAACTAAAATATTAAAATAAATAATTGACCAATAGCTACTAATTTTTAATATGTTAAAATTAAACAATTAATTTAAAAATTAAAAAATAAAGGAGTTGGAGCTCAGATTTTGACACTTGCTCACCAGTAGTGCTTTGAATAGAACTTCATAACTGAGATGTGATCAATAAAGTTAAGTACCCTTCAGAATGCCAATTTCTTCCACTCAGAAAAATATCTTATGAAAGGAAGCAATTTGTCATTGATTTGAAATTTTTTTTTAATGACTCCTAGAGTGGAGGAAACATAATACAGGAAAGTCTAGAAACTCTGAGTAGAATCTTGGAAAGAACAAATAATGTATTTTTTCACTAAAATGAACTAATTATAGTGAGCAAACTCATGATTTTGATGTCTAGAATACAGATATATTAGTCCATCAAAGTGGTGCTGATGCAAAATACTAAAAGCCTGTTGGTTTTTATAAAGAGTATTTATTTGGGGTCAAAACTTAGAGTAACCAGGTCATAAACTGTAAGTTACTTCCTACACCAAAGTCTTTTGCCACGTGTTTGAGCAAGGTGGCTGCCAACATCTGCAAAGGTTCAGCCTCCCTCTTCCTTTTAAGGCTCTGTGGTCCCAGTTTCTTCCAATATCAGCTGTAGGCTGTGATTCTTGTTCCTTTCCCAGGGCTTATTCCTCTTTGGGCTCAGATACTCTGTTCTCTCCACAAGTTCAGCTGTAGACTCTCAGGTTCTCTCTCTTTCCTGGGCCTCAGCTGTGTATATGGAGTCATTTCTATTCCTCTTTGTGTCTTCTGTGTTTACTTCCCAGGGCTCCAGCATCCAAAATTCCAACTAACTCCTCTGACTTATCATTTTCTCTGCGAGTCCTCACCCAACAAGGGAACAGAGACTCAATATCCTACTGTGGGGCCCAATCAATACCCTATTAATAATTTAATCAAGTAAAAGTGAAACCTCTGAAGACAATACAATCTAGTACAACCAAAGGAACAGACCACTTTAACAACACAATCCAATATATATTTTTGGAATTCATAAACAATACTAAACTGCTACAACAGGTAACCAATAGAATAAAGGTAAAGAATTGTAAGCAGATTCTTAATTTGTACAGAATATTTAATTATGCTGATTGTAAATGTTTAGAAATGAATACAAGGGGTGGTAGTACATTATTTTGAGGGTAGTTAACATTTTTTAACTGTTCACCAGTATGGTTGAAAAGAGAAGTTTAGGGTCATGTATGCCACAAGAAGGAAAGCTAGGAGATGAAACATGGGGCTGTATAACAGAGAACACTGTTGTGGCCAATAAATGTGGTTAATAGCACAAATATAAGAATATTCTTCCATGAACTACAACAAATGCATGTTATTAATACCAGGTGTTAATAAAGGGATACTATATGAGTAAAATACACATAATGCCAACTATGGACTATAGTTAGCAATATACTAATATTCTAACAATTTTAACAAAGTTACCCCACCAATGGTAAGTGTTAATAACAGGGGAGTAAAAGGGATATGGGTGTTGCACACAAAATAAAATAAACTTACAAACAGGTTGTAGAGCAAGTTTATTGAGCTAAGTTTGCATTAATGCAGTTGCAGTACCAAAAGTGTTTTTGCACAAAATGCTTAGCTGAAAGCATCCTATATGGCTGCTTAAAGCAAAGTGAAGGGGTGGGGGTTGGGGAAGGATAAGAAGACATGAATTATGGTGAATGTGTGAACTCCTTGAGCTATGAGGATGATGTGAAGTACATGGACTCTGGAGGCTGTTCACTATCAGGTCATAATGTCCCTGAGTCCTAATTCATTAATTAGCATTCAGGATGTTAGTATAAGATTATGACCATATGGTGAAGATCAGTAGACTTTGCTGATGTCAGCCTGATTTATTTGTTATAGCTTTTCCTTCTGGGCAGGGACAGAGGTATTTATCAGCACTGCAAAAGATCATTGGTCAGTCACCATGCTCCAATTAGCCTCTGTTTCTTTTTTATAATCCCCTGGATACAATGGAAGCTCAGACAAACAAAGATGTTTAGTAAAATTATTTATCATTCCAATTTCATTTTCCCTTCTTTTGGTCAAAGGAGCCCTTTGACTACCTGAAGACCAAGTATGACTAGCTTGGGGTTCCATAGACTGACACTTTAAAGCTACAGGTGATGGGATAAAGAGATTGGTGGCTTTGAAGCACTGTGCAATAAAGTTGGTGATAACGTTGATAAAAATAAATCTGAGGAGTAGGATGATGATTACTTCTGATTTATGCTGTGAAGCCATTTACCTTGTTTGAAGATTTCCTGGATGTTGGTCTGAACTTGGTGGTATTGATCCAACTACAGCAGGATGTTTTGGCAATGGTACAAATTTCTCTTTCTTATATAGCTGTTCTGAGACCTGTCAGTGGGTTCCTCATCTTCACTGGCAGGAGGATGAGATGATTCTGAGCCTAGCCTTGGCCTAGTCTTCATACTTTGCAGCAGAAGGAGACATGTCACTTCCCAGATTTGACTTCTGCACTTACCACCAGAGGTGGTGGAGAGTTTTATGTGGCATGCTTATATGCACCAGGGGGAAGGGAACTGCTTTTAAAGGAATGCAGTGAATTTCCATGAACCAAAAGGACAAGAAACAGATCCTAAAGGAACAGATGTTTTCAGCAAGGCAGGAAATGTTTACTGATCTAGGAGTGAATAAGACAAGATCTGTTGATCAGTCACCAGTTTACAACCAACTCCTCAGCCTCAACTTTTTTATTACTAAGGAATACTGCTGTAATTTTGGGAGGAAAGAGCTGGAAAGAGTGGGGGAGAAAATACAAAATCATATATATTATAACCCGCCATCATCTCATACCTCTTACAATTTTTCTGTCACCTTATTGCAAAAGGCCCTGAGCATGGAAAAGGAGTTTATAAATGGTACTGTTATATTAGGCCACATTTACAATATAAACAACAAGACAAGCAATTATAAGAGTTCCTGGGATCTGATTTGCCAATGAGAAGGGCAGCTCTTATATTAAAGATAAGGGAAGCATATTCCATGGGAGAATAGAGAAGCTGGATGTTGGCATGTATCCACATGTCAACAGTTCAATTGATTGTGGATTGCTGCTAAGCAGCAGCCCAGTGAAGGAAGACTTTAGAAAAAAACCTGTGAATCTGTAAAAAAAGCCTACGGGCACAAGCACAAATATTTAGTAGGTGCCCTGAGGGGTATGTTTTCTCCATTGAATAAAATAACAGTGGAACCCTTTCCCATAGTCACTAAGATATTTACTTAGAGTGGGCTAGATCTGGGCTCACAATTCCACACTGTTAACCCTCCATAGAAGCAGGCATTAATGTCAAGTGTGTTTCTTTAGGTTCTATCCACATCATTCTGGCAAGAATAGCCCCTTTTGTTATGTCTTTCATGCATTTGACAAGTGTAGTACTGTCAGCCATTATGAGAACAGAAATGTTGGTTCCAGCGATCCAGTGGCCTGTTGCATAGTGCCCTCTGGTGGAGCCAGTCTGGAGGCAATGCCCATTGTAGGGCTAAAAAGACTGAGGCATCACCTGGTGGAAAGTCTTAGAAGTAGGATGCTTCATCCAATTTGGGGGCATGGCCAGGTGATGTAGCAAATACTTTTATTGCTTTAAGAGCTATAGAAACTGGCTATGCCAATAACTTAAATGGAGAGAAACCATGTGCAGTTGTTGTGTCCTAGCCCCAAATGCACAAATCTATTTGCCAGTCTCTTAAGGCTATGTTGGATTGGTGCATATGTCCACTGTTGTAAGGTACTGAATGCAGTTAGAGCCATTACTAGGTCTCACAATCTTCTATAATATGAATTAGGTCAGAATATCTAATGGAGATTCCTAGGTCCTTAACCAAGCACCACCCGATGGCAATTCCTCTATAGACACTCTTTTTGTGTAGCCATCACTTTTAGAGCTTGTTAACTTCAACTATGGGTTCCAGGTGTCACACAGGTACTTAAAAAATTCTAGGGAGATATTCAGTTATACTAAAGCAGCTCAGGATTTAGAAATAACAATTAGAGACCAGAGCCCAGGAACAAATGTGACTGCTACAAGAGCTTAAAATCTAGGCCCTAATTTCCTTAAATAAACCTGTTCTTAGAGATCATTAACTACAACCTATAGTAGAAGTGTTGTTTCTTTTAACTATTACACCTTTACCAAGATTATATTAATCACCAGGTATTTTAAATTAGCAGTACAGTAAAAAAAGTATATATTTTCCTCATTATTTCATGAAAACTTAAGATTCCCAATGGAATTAAGATGATCTTCTTCTAACTTAATATGCAGATTGAGGTGGCATCTCACAGGTCTCTCTGTTATGTATTTACATTCTGTCATCAATATTAATCCAGATTTCTACTTCATAATGACTTCCTGGAATCAGGTAATATTTCAGTTTAGAAAATGCTTTTATAAACTTCCCATAACCATCCATAACTGCATAGACTAGGTACTTCACCTTAAGACAAATTTTACCTTTAACAGACAAAACTTACTTTCATAAGCCCTCTACAACTTTCATATTCACTCAGGTCTTTTATTGCTTATTCCTCCCCTGAAGGAAACCAGTCATTTTATCTTAGGACAAAACACACTCTCTTAAACAAGATCATCAAATTTTAGTCAATATTAACTATGAATTCACTTCCACAAAACTTTTTCTTCTTTCTATAGCCATTTAAGTCTTATCTTACAACCCTCATTCTGTTCTATGAAAATTAGTTATTTTACATTAGGACAGATCTATATTCTTTTCTTTAACTTAATTTATTAAACACAAACTTCCTATTTTCATTATCTTAAAGATCTAAAAACATAATGCTATTTTATTTGATTAGTATCAGTATTAACCTATGGAAATTACCCCCAAGACAAATAAAAGAGAAAACAATTATAATTTATGCAAGAAATATTTGTTCTTTTCCTCCATAGGAGATTACAACTTCTTTTTCATAATATTGCAAAGAGGCATTAAACTATGTTAGAAATCAGAGGGAAAAGACAGAAGGATTTTATAGAGCATAAGAAGCTCAGTTTCTCAAATTTCTGGGACTCTAGGTGTATTGCTTTACATTTGTATTTCATTTTTAAGCAATTTTAGTAGAGCTCTCTTAAGAATTTCATTTGTTAATTTAGTATTACCATCTGGAGGTAGGAATATAGACATTAAGTAAACAGAAACAAGCCACAGAAACACAGAAGAAAATAAATATAACCTTACTGACTGTTTCCTACAGTACCTGTGGAATGCCATTTGAGACCAGAAAAGAATTCTCTTCCCAGACATCTTAAAACAGAGGACATTAGAGCTCAATAAACAGATTTTGACCATAATCACAATGAGGCAGGATTTCAAAGATCTGAGAGGGGGTAACTGAGTGAGCCAGGTGAGTAGCCTGAAGAGGATGGAACAGAAAGTATTCCTGCAGGTACAGTACTCATCCTCATGCCATCAGAGCCATCACCTGGTGTCCACCTTCAGATCCCGCTTCTGAAACCAAGTACTGCTATGCTAAAAACAAAATAAACAGACTTAAAAAGGGAGTGTAGAGCAAGTTGATTGAGAAAAAATTGCATTATATCAGGAGCAGTACCAAAAGTGGTTTCTGCTCAAAGGGTTGAGCTCAGGTAGGAACTTATATGGCTGCTTGAAAGAAAGGATAGTTGTGGGGGAAAGGGGATGAATGAAGTAGATGGGTTATGGTGGTAGGATGAGCTGTGTGAGCTATGAAGGGAAATGTGGACTGTCAAGGCAAGGTGTCCTTGAGGCTCAGCTAATTAATTAGCAACCAAGATATTAGTGTAACATTGTAGTCATCTGGTGAAGATCAGCAGACTTTGGTGTTATCTGGTTGATTTCACTGTTATAGTTCTTCCTTCCAGATAGGGACAGGGGTCTTTATCAGGGCTACAAAGGATCATTGGTAGGTCATCCTGTTTCACTTAACCTCTGTCTCTTTTTTGTAATCCCCTGTATAAAATGGAAGCTCAGCCAAATAAAGATGTTTAATAAAATTGATTGTGGTGATGAATTCACAACTCTGTGAGTATAATAAGAGTCTTTGAGCGTACACTTTGAACAGATGCTGTGTGAATAAAATTGCTTTAAAAAATAAAAATTAAGATCCTCAGTGATGAAGACAATGTGATGGTACTCATGAATTGATATTTATACATTTTAAAAGATGACTTATGAAAATTGGTGTCTAATAAGCAGGAGAAGTAACCTTAGTTTATAATATAAGTGGAAGCAGCAAGAAGAACTGATGCTTTCAGACCTCCTAAAATTCAGGAAAATTATGCATTTGGACAGAGGGAATGAACTTGTAAT
>JAQZBX010057040.1:0-18054 GCA_029593785.1 Cabassous unicinctus
GGTGCTGCAAATACTATTAGCAAGAGAAATAACAGCAGCTAATATTCAGTAACTGTGAGCCAGGCACTGTTCTAAATGCCTTCTACCTATTATCTCATTTAATCTTCAGGACTCTATGAGGTAAAATGAACCCTATGAGGTTCATTTTCCTAAGAGGAAACTAAGGTTTAGAGCACATCATAACATGCCCCTAACTAATTGGCTTAGTGGAAGAGGAGATTTAAACCTATACTGTTTGACTCCAGAGCTCTTTCAAACTACTAAACTGCACTCTTTCTTCTAAGGTATTAAATAAATATTAAAGGCAAAGCCCTTTCTTTGGCACAGAGGTGCCTAAAAGATGAATAAAAGAAATGGTTTAAACAAGTATTTACTGTTATCCATGTGTGATGACCAAACATGGTTTCTGTTCTCAAGGAGGATAAAGGTAAAAGGGCATGTTCGTTTACATTTTTCTGTGATCAACAAATTTACAGGTAATTCCCTAGTATAACGAAAAGGAATAGAATGCAAGTAAAGAAAAATAAGTGGGAACTCATGCGAAGCCTGAATTTTCTAACTTTTCACTGTCGGTCCCTCTGTCTAACCCGATAGGTCAAACCTAGAGACGGATGTGCCACTGAAGCCACCAAAAAGAAAAAACATCCCCTTCTCATACACCAACCTGGACCTTAACGCGTTCCCCACTCGTGTTCTGCGCCCCGAGAGCGTCCCGCACGCTCGGTTTGGCAGCAGGGTTGTTTCTCGGGCAGGGGGCAGAGGAACAGAAGCGCAGGATTCGGAGCAGGCACCGGGCTCCAAACATCGCGCAGCTGCCTCAGTCCCTCAGCGGGGTTCGGAACCTGCCAGCCGCCGACCCCTGGTCCCGGCGGGCTCGGAACCTGCCTGCAGGGCCCCTCCCTTCTCTTCCCGTCTCAGCTGCTCCCCTCTTCCGGGTCGCAGCCCTGCTCTCAGGCACTACGGAGCGCCTCGGTTGCTCCTTTTCCCTTCAGGGACCCCAGCTCTATCCTCCGCTTTCCAAGAAGGCGGAATGGAAAGGGCACACCAAGAAGCAAAGGCCGAAAAGACACCACGCACGCCGTCAGTAGCAGATACGTCCCAAAGGACCGCGCAATTTCCAAACCTACGCCCTGAGGCCCCACCGAAAGCACGCCCTTCCACAGCCCCTACGTCCTATATTGGATTTTTAAATGCTCTGGATGACATTGGTATAAAGTGGCAATGATATAAATTTCCCAAGTGGTGCAGAGACATTCTGTCTGAACAACATGCTTCCTTCATATATTCCAGACCATTACCTTTAGTCCTCACAACTTCTGAGCATGGCTCAAACCAAAGCATCTGTTCTTTTTTTCTTTCTTTTCTCTTCTTTCAGACAATCAACATACTAATTAACATACTAGACTTACAAAATAGTGTGGCTATAAAAAATTCTCTTATTGAGCTATGAAGTATTATTTATTAGCTGAGAATAATGTTGATTTTTAAAGAAATGTAGTTATTTGGATCTTCTCTTTATGTTCTCAATGGTCTGGACTATGTCTTGTTCTCTTGTACAGACATGAAAGAAATTCCAAGTATTGCACAAGAACAAACACACTCAGAAATCCTCTTCAAAAAGTAAAACCTCACAAATTATGAGGTTTTTCCTTGTGGTAGATTTTGTTTTCATTTATTTAGGCAATTATTTCTTCATTTTGCTTTTGTTATTTGCATAGAAGGATTTTACTTTTATGGCATCAGTGTCTTCTGTCTGCCTTTTACCAGTCCTTTTTTGCTAATCAGCAGTGACAATAGGATTCTCAAACCTGTGCTATTCTTATTAGGATTTGAACTCTCAAATCCAAGTAGCAGTCTCCAAAGTAGCTAGGTGGTGGATGCCATACCAAGACTTTTTGTTGCACCTAAAGATTCTGTGAGAAGACTTCCTTTTCAAGGCAAGACCTGCTTTAAAATGGATCAGCTTCTTTCACTTAACAATATGCACTTAAGATTCATCCATGATTATGTGGATTGAAAGATCATTCATTTAAAAAAATGTATAACTTTATTTTTTATATAAATGTGATAGGTTACTCAGTTAATACAAGATAATAACTACAGTAACAGTAAATCTGCATTAGGCAGTGGTTACAATTACACTCCCCACTTATTTTTGTTCATTCCTCTGTCTTGAGGGATATGGTATAATGTCCACTCTGCTTCAGCCTAAAAAGGGATATAGATGTTGTGGGGTAGAGGAATAGAATTGTTTTGCTTGCAGTCAAAGATACTCCTTGCCTTTGGTATGGGTCTGGTCCATTGTCATCATTTTGTTAGTTGTCTAGGGCAGGCCCAAAGAACTGGTGAGTTAGCCACATCTGTTGTGTTTTATGGCTTAACTGGCATAGGAACAATCTGAAGTCTTTAAGTCTGTGAGAAATATACTTAACAGGTAACTTAAAAATTATAGGTTCAAATAAAAGAAGTAGAAGAATCATAATTAGGGGATTTATAAATGAGTATAACTATGTTATATTGGGGAAATAGCTTTTCATATATTTACAGTTAGACCCCGCTGAGGGGTTGTTGATTTCATGTGGCCGTGTTGCTTGCCTGAGGTGGCCAGATGTTCCTAAGGCCCTTAGGATCACTTTTGTTTGAGGCTTTGTTTACTGTGGCAGTTATATCTGGCTGACACCTACCTAAGGATAATCTATGGAATGACCTCCAGACTCACTTTGAAATCTCTTAGGCATAAAAAAACTCTGTTTTGGGGAAGCAGATGTGGCTCAAGAGTTTGGGCTCCCCTGTACCATATGGGAGGCCTTGGGAGCCCTGGGTTCAATTCCCGGGGCCTCCTAGTGAGGGAAAGCTGGCCCGTATGGCACGGTGAGGTGGCACAGCATGGTGACACAACAAAGGGAGACAAGCAGACACAGAAACACGCACAGCAAATGGATACAGCGAGCACAAGCAGCAAAGGCTGGATAAATAAATAAATCTTTCAACAAAAACAACAACTCTATTTTGTTTAATATTTCCTCTTTGGTTTTTGTGTGTATATAAGTTTTCAGTAAATACCTAATAGCATGATAATTGTACCATATGTAAGACTATGTTCAGCTCAGATTTTTTTTTTTAAACTGAAAATATGTACTTAATTGACTGAGATCAGCTTATTTTTTTTAACCTAGGTGTTTGCATAGATAGTGAATATTATCTCCCAATTCTTAATCCAGGGGAACTAGCTGTATGAGAATAAATGAGAATAAAAGTATGCTAATCGTCAATGTGTAAATTAAATGACATAACAGAAATTTTGCAATCTAGTTTTATTTTAGTGATTTTTCCCCTCAACTTATCTTTGGGAAAATTTAGCCAAGAATCACCACTATAAATAAGATGATCCTTATTATTATTATTATTATTATATACACTAAAACCCTGAAATCTATTCCATATAAGGACTTTGACTTCTTTTATTTTTGGTTCTTCCTTTCTTGTTACCCAACGGAGGTTATTCTTCCTTCTATTTTGGCTTTGATGACCATTTAAATACTACTGGTGACCTTTTAAATACCACTAAGCATTTAATAAAATGTTCATTCACCTGAAAAATTTTTAAGTTCAAAAGAAATGTGAAGAAAGGCATTAGTGCCTTAGCTACTTCATCTCCCTTGCTACTTACCACTTCTCTCCAGGGTCCTTCACTTTTCTGCACTAATTGATCAATTCGGGGCACTTTTTCAGAAATGTTGCTGCAGAGTAAACAAATTAACAGTTGCTTGTGGATTTGACTCATAAGATTACCCTTTTCAAAGATCCCAGAGCACTTACTATAAAAGCTTCCTGCAATAATGAACTTGGTCTTTTGGACTGATGGAAAGAACTCCCTGCCATTTGGTTAGACATAGTCTTCTGGTTCTTTGGGTACAGTAGACAGATTCTCAGCTGAGAGGTGCCAGAAATTGATTTATCTCATATATTCTGGTTTTACCAGATATAAATTTCCCTGTAATCAATCGCATATCTTTTTTCATAAGTCTATAGCATGATGCCTTGTTCTACTTTTGAAGGGAAAAATTAGAGAAGATGACAAAGTTACTATTTGAGTGTTCAAAAGCATTTCTTAGAGTAGGATAAATAATGTGTGGGCTGAAGCAGGAAGGGTAAAAGGAAGCAAAGGAAGGCCTTGGCAGTTTTGCTGAATCCCAGTTCATTTTCCTGGTCCTAATTTGCTGTTGTGGAAGATAAGTTTTATGGTTTGAAAGCTTGATCAGTAATTTTGGCAAAGAGAACACATGGTTGTAGGTCTGGGCTGCTTAGGCGATGATGAAACCCATGTGTCGTGAAAAGCTCATACAGTAACATCCCTTATTCTCTCCCCCCCAATTTCACATCTCTTGCCCCAAATTAGGACTTTAAATGGGTGATAAGAACATTGCAAGGGTGAGTTATGTCCCTTTGTTTTGAATCTGTAGTTGCTATGTGTTATCTGGAAATATCTGAAAAGATGAGACACAGTTTTGCTCATAAGTGCCCAATTCAGACCCTAAATTGGCATGAAATTAAGTTGTAAATGTTTTCAAAGTACCAGGGAAGTTTTTTTAATTTGAGAAGACATTTCAGTATTTAAAATGACCTTGGGGATGAACATTTGGATTTTACTCTTCTCCTTCCAAAATCCTGAGTTATCAGGATTGGCAATGGTTTTGTTGACAACATAACTCTGGCAACTCCACCTCTTCTTTTCACTCAGCAAACATTTACAGAGTGCTTGCTATGCTGCAGGAACTTGGAGATAAATTACAAAGATATAATATGCAGAGCTCCCTAAAATGGTATCTTTTATATCAACAGACAATGTGTATGGTAGTTTCAAGCTCATGAGTTTTGGGATCAGCAAATTCCAACTTGGAGTCCTACTTTTACCAAATAATGGGGTTGTGGCCTTTAGCTTTAGACCAGTTTCTCCATTATCTTTACATTTCTACTCTGTAAAATGGAGCAGTGATAGTAACAATCTCAGAGTCTATGAATGAATATAAAATGAGGCAAAGCATGTAAATCATTTTTCATATTGTTAAGCATGTACAGTGCACTAGAGAAATATTAGCATTATCTCTATTATTACCTTAATTATTATTTATCTAGTGATAAATAGTAATAGTTGAACAAGGATTTATTCTTATTTTATGTCCAATATTCTAGAATCTACATCATAACATTCTCAAAGTTCTCTGAGTTATTAATCCAAATGAGAAAGATTAAGTAAACTCACCTATCATTGATTATTTCAAATTTAAAATCATTGAGTGTTTTTTTATCCCATTTCAGCAGTCTCTCCCAACTCCCCAATGGATTAACTTCTTTTATTCCAATTAATCCTTTTCCCTTCACCACTACCGCTTTTCTCTTATATCCTTATTCTCCCAGTAGAGAATGTGAACAGTTCTTGTATGGAAGATATTGTGTGGAAGAAAATGGAAGGGAATTATAGCTGGATGACCTGGATTCTCTACAATTTATATGCTATTTGATGTAATATAAGCTACTTGATCATTTCCTCAGTTATAGTACGAGGATGTTAATATCTTCTCTACTTTCTAGTGTCATTGAGAGGTCAAGTATAATATAAAAAAGTAAAAAGTGACTGCCAGATATTTTTATCACAGCAAGTTCTTGTAATATTGAAAGACTAAGGTGGTCAAAGGAAATGAAAAATTGAGATCTCTTCTCCACCCATCTGTGTTTGCCACATTCATATTATTCACCATGCCTTTACCACATTCATATAATACAGATTTATGATATATGCCAAGCTTACTTCCAAGAGGAACATGAAATAGTTTGCAACAAAAAGCATAGACACCTGCAGATTCTTTACTGGCCTGGCTGGGGCCATGTGGAGATGATGGTCATGAGTCTGCTGGAATTTTCTTTCAATGGCAGGGGGAAACAAGCTTGAAAGTACAGGAAGAATGAAAAATAAAGTAGAATTTTGGTCATGTACTATGAGGTTATATTTGTCTAATAAATTCTTTACATATGCTAATTACCCAGATTTTACCCATACATCCCACTCCAGATGGTGTAGGAGCTCCCTCAGTGATAGGTGCTGACAAGGAGATGGAAACAACCAATGAGAGCACAGGTGGGGATTTCATCTTAGTGGGCTTCTCTGAGAGGCCTCACTTGGAGCTGATCCTCTCCCTCTTTTTCCTGACAATTTATACCATAACCCTTGTGGGTAATGTAGCCATCATCCTAGTCTCTATTCTGGATGCTCGACTCCACACACCCATGTACTTCTTCCTCAGAAACCTCCATGTGCTTGATCTCTGCTTCACCACCAGCATTGTGCTCCAGATGCTGGTGAACATGTGGGGAAGAAGCAAGAAGATCAGCTACACTGGCTGCATGTTTCAGTCCTGGGTGGCCTTGGCACTTGGTTCCACTGAGTGTGCGCTCCTGGCAGTGATGGCCATTGACCACTATATGGCAGTTTGCTGGCCTCTGCGCTATGCCTCAGTCATGCACCCCAGGCTGTGCCACCACCTGGCAGCAGCTTCCTGGTCCTCTGGATTTGCCAACTCCTTCCTACAGTCCTAAATGGCCATGGCACTACCTCTATGTGGAAACCGGCATGTGGACCACTTCCCCTGTGAACTGCTGATTATTGTTAAACTCTCCTATGTGGATACTGGCCCAACAGAGTCCAAGATGTTTATCTCTAGACTAATCATTCTAGGCTTTCCCATCTCCATCATTCTGGCCTCTTATGTGAGCATCACCAGGGCAGTAGTGAAAATGCACTCAGCAGAGGGAAGGAAAAAGGCCTTTGGGACCTGTGCTTCCCAACTGATGGTGGTCTCACTCTTCTATGGGACCATTATGTTTTTGTATCTACAACCAAAGGATAACTACTCCCAGGACCAGAGCAAAGCACTAGCGATACTCTACACAATCCTTGTACCCACCCTCAACCCCCTGATATACACCCTAAGGAACAAGGATGTGAAGAAAGCACTCAGGAAGGTAATGGGGAAAGAACAAGTATAGGGAGATAAAGAGCTGGAAGAACAGGTGAAGCAATCATAGAAGACACAATTTGAGGTATGCCTGTTTTAACTGCACTTGTTTGACTTTTCTATGGTGTAGATGGAATATCTTCCACATTTTGTCTGACTAGTTTTGAATCCTTGCAGGCTGGGGATGAGCCAGAAGAAACTTAGCTATCCCTTAAAGGAAACTCTGATTAAGGAATTTCTCACTGTCAAGTAATTCTGCATCCTACTGCTAATTTCTTTCTATTCACAGTTAATAGGTTGCTAATTTATTAAAATGACACTGAATATACACCAGATATTTTCATATCATTGATAATAATTTTATGACATTTATTAAGAAGCTACATGCATAGCAGCTTCTTCATCATCTTCCTCCTCCTCCTCATCTCAACACTATCAAAACAGTTAGAACAAGAGAACTACAGAGGAGTTAAGTCACTTAACTTAAAATGGAATACATTTCTATCATGGAAAATTATATGTAAGACAAGAACAAAAAGTAAAGAACAGTACACAGAGATTAGATACTATATCAACAATTCCTGTTTTATGGAACTGAAATGAATCTCATGGCTATTCAGGACAAGGATGTAGAATATGTCAAATTTTATCTAGTTTAGAACACGTTTAGGAAAAAAGCATTTATTCCTTATCTATTTACCCATTCATCCTGCATTTATTAAGTATTTTCATCAATCCATGTTTATTAAGTATTTTCAAAGTATTAGTCTTCTTCTTTGCACATGGATGACCAATTTAAGATAGACAAAAGGAGTTCTCCCTGTCCATCCTAACTGAGCATAAAAGCATGCAGGGAAAGACTGTGCCCTCCTGGGAATGACAGGAGAGGGTTTTCTGAAGTCCCATGTTAATCAATGGAGATTCTTTCTCCCTTAAAAGTATATGTTACTACAGACTCTGAGCCATGCCTCAGGCAATTAAGGTGGACTCAGATCCCATCCTGGGCCACAGAATCACTGGGCAATTTGTTGATGTCAGTGGGGACCTTGGAAACAGGGAATCATTGTCACATAAAAATATCTGGATGTAGTAATGCAAATCCAGCCACCTGACTCCCTTTGCTTTCTATTTCTCTCCTTCCATGAAGGTAAAGGCATAATTCTCTTTAGAGATTCATTGAAATCAGTTACCTTTTCTATATTTCAGACAGAGATGTTTTTATTCGTTTATTATTTTGGTAATCTTGTGATTTATAAACTGTCATATCCCCAACAAAAAGATGTCCATGCCCATGCAAGATGGCAGCACAAGGTTCAGAATGTCTCTGAAATATCTTTGTGCTCTAATATGCAATATTTCATTCATATAAGATGGGAGTTTTGTATTGGCAAGTGACTGAAAGTGTATATTGAATTAAAATGATCAGTTATGACTGGCTGCAGCCGCCTCTATTGAGCTAGATTGTAGTTACCACACTGGAACATAATAGAAATTGATTAGTTCAAATGCAATTCATTTTTTAAAAGGAGAAACAAAATGTGGTGTTATTATCAGCTTTTCAGTTAGAGCACTGGTTCTAAACAGAGGTCAAATTTTCCCACAGGGGATATTTGATAATGTGTGGAGGTATTTTTCTTTGTCACAAATTGTGGGTGAGGCCTGCTACTGGCATATAGTGGGTAGAGGGTAGAGATGCTGCTGAATATTGTACTATGCATGGGACAGTCCCCCACAAAGAATTATTTGGCCAAAAATGTCAGTAGTGCTGAGGTTGATAAACCCTGAATTAGAAAATATAAATCACAGATGCTCTGATCAAAGGCATAAAATTTACTAAGGCAGCTCATGAATGACAGTGAGGCAAGTTAATGACATCTGAATTTTTATGAGGACATTAAGCATTATGTGTCAGAAAGGGTCTAAGTAGAAAAACAAAAATTAAGTATTTACAAGAAAAGCTATTTAATGGAGGGAATTGGTGACACAAGTGATGAAAAGACTGAGAATCCAAACAGATGTTGAGGAAGCCCTGAGATTAACAACAGCATGATGCCACTAACACACCTAGACTTGAAGGATAAAAAGAGGAGCTGGTGTTCCTGGAACCCAAGGGATAGGGTCACCTTGAGAAAACTTGTAAACATGGCAAGCTAGTCTTGCAGAAGCTGGTGCAGCAGAGAGGATGCTGCTGTTACTGCCAGAGGTGCCACCTAAATCAGAATGGAAGGGGGCAATATACTGCTTTATCCATTTATCCTCTCTTCTTATCTTCTAGGGATAGGAAAGCTTAGGGAATTCAGTGTTCAGGATCATCACTTCCTTTAACTCTTTCCCACCACAAAACTGAACATAAGTGCAAGAAATGTATCCGGGAACAAATAGGCCCAGAACTGGTATCTTTCACCTAAGCTTCCATTTTTCTACTCATCATCCATTTTACCTTCTAGACATATTTATCTCTAGTACTAAATTCAGGCTTCCATATAACATAAGGAAACACTCCACCTCTCTCCAGGAAAGTAGCCAGAATCCTGTCAGTCATTATGTCTGCATCAAGTCTGGGTGCTTTAGGTAATCCAGAGACCTTTTCATCTAGTCTACAAGTAACCTCTTAGGATTTCATTGTCTATGAATGAAATAAGAGATAATTGTTTAATATGTACATAAAAACATCCATTATAGCCATAGTCTTCACTTCTGTAATTGGTCAGGAGGCTACTGCTGATGCTGAGTTCATCCACATCATTCTTCTATGGGGCAGTACATGTAACCTTTGCTCTCAAACACCACTTCAGTTGGTTCCACCTGGTGAGCTGATCCAAACTTTGTTCCTGGAACACTGTCTTTTTGGGGCTGTTGTAGTCTTCCAGAGATGTTCACTATCAAACATGGCGTATCTCCTGGTGCATACATTTTGGGAGCTAGAGCTCAAGAATAACAGACCCCAGGTTGTGGGGATGGGAATTAAAAGCTGAGTGGGTTATTAGGTAAAATAGAGAGAGTGTTCACCCTTGCTTCTGCTCCTTAGTTCCTGGATGCATGTATTCTAGTTTTGGAAAAAATGCCCCAGATATATAAAGCATATATTGTATGCTACACAACAATACTACAACCTCAGAAGATATTGTCTCCAAGCTGGTGAAAAACCGTATTTTTCAGTAAGTGATTCCAATATTCTGTCAGGCCACTGTTTCTAGGAATTATGGTACATGGAAACAGCATTAGCTTTTATGGGCATAAACTCATTGCCGCATTTTTCTTATGTTGAAATTAGTTTGTTGGTTGGAAGAATACTGTGGGGAATGCCATAATGTTGGATGAAGTATTCCATATGTTCACAGATAATAGTGCAGATGCAAAGCAGAGAGAGAAGGCAAATCCATGTCTAGAATAAGTTCAGTTATAGTGATGAAAATTTTGTGCCCTCTCTGTGATATAAGGGACCCAATGTAATAACTCTTCTCTCTTAAAGTATCTGATATAATATATTTTGCCTTCACAGGGCATGAAAGATATGAAGGGCTCAGTGTGGGTCTCTAGTTTTGACAGTTAAAGCACTCAGTTCTAGTTTTAGTTAGGTCAGTTTTGGTGAGAAGTCCAGATTGTTGAGCTTATGCATAGCCTCCATTCCCAGCACCATTGCCAATTTATACTTGGGTATATTGAGTAATCCCTGAGGTAGATGAGGACAAAGACTGACTGGCAATCCATAGGACAGGTTTTCTTGTTCATCCAAGTATTGAGAATCTTCCTTGAAGTGAATAACCTTTAGTAATTATTCACATGGCCACAAGTATTCCCACCCCCTTTGTCCATTCTGGGAGGTCCATCCATGTATGCCTTTTGCCAACATTTAAAATTCACATGGTAAGAACATTAGCAAATTCCCATGAATCATTATATGGCCATATCTGTTGACTTGACTCTTTCTGCACAAAGTGTGCATTCAGATATACTGCCCGAAGTTCTGTCCACTTGGGTTATAGTATGGTTCACTTCTAGCTGGTGCTAGCATTTCATGTAGACCTGAGGAGGGAGACGAGGGCGCCCTTCCAATGGGACACAGTGCTGAGGTCTGGCTCTCTGAAATCCTAACCTCCTAGTGCAGGAGACGTCACCGCCTAGTGAGGGGTGGCTGGTAAGGGTGCACATCGCCCTCAGTCAAGGTACGGGCGAACACCGCCCTCTGTTCTGCCAGAACAACAGCTCAGAGAGCCGCCCACACTGCCCTAACGGACGGCGTGCCGCCTGCCCCCCCCTCTCTCTCTTCCTTATTCCTCCTCACCAATCAGAGCTCTCGCCTCAGTTATAGCCTTATATAGAGAGCCTTACCTCACTCTTCTTCATCCCCGAATCTGCCCCTTTCCCTAGCGACCCCTGACTTCGCCCAGCCGCCCAATAGAAGCCTCCACCATCGGCTGGGGGACTGCCCCCCAGCCTCAACCCTATATAAACGCTGTACTTCCTCAATAAAAGAGACTTCTTCGCTCACCCCAGGAGAGCTGTCTTGAGCCTGGTTACTCGCGCGACTCTTACCAGATACCCCCCACGACCGAGCTGTGGAGACCAGGGAGCCCAGACCTGTCCCCGCTCCCTGAGAACCTCCTCACCCTCGCCGTTCCGGAGTGCATGCCGGACGGCCTATATCTAGCCTGTGTCGCCCCTCGGGCCGCAGCCGGGCTGACCACCCCACCGCCCGGGGAGCTTAGCGACATTTGGCGCCCAACGTGGGGCACTGCCGGCGGGACCACCGCGGTCTTCAGGATCTGGTAAGAAAACCTATGTATCTTGTTATCTTCCTCTTGCTTCCTGTCCTCCTTCCCTGCATCTTCCGTGCCTTACTCGATAGTTTTCCCCGCGCCTTTGAAACCCCGCTCCTGCCGGCGACCCTCTCCCTCCTACTGCTCATTATCTTCCTTGTCCTCTTTTCTCTCTTAGTTTCCGGACATGGGGGCCTCCTTTTCCAAACACCAGGCACCTCAAGTTCGGGCTCTGGAAACTCTACTGGCATGCCATAGTTGTAAAGCCTCCTCCAAACAGCTCCAAACTTACTGGGACCTCCTTCTCCCTTTCAACCCCTGGCTTCCCACCGCCAATCTTTGGGATCCTGATACCTATCGCCTCCTTATCGATTGCGTAACCTCCGCCATGGAGCATGAGAATAAGCGCTTTCCCCCCGGTCTCATCCCCACACTCATAACCATCCGCTCTTGCTTACTCGGCGCTGCTCCGCCTGTCTCCCCACCTTCTGCGTCGGCAACGGAGCCCAACTCCGATGACTCAGAAGACTCTATCTCTTTCATTCACGCCGTTAATAACCTCCTAGAAGATCCCCCCAGGTCTCGCAGCGAGAGTCCGCCTCCCCGATTGCCGCCTAAGATCCTTAACGCTGACCCTTTCAGCGCCCAAGATGGCGCACTTCCTCCTTCTTCTCCACCAGAAAAGCGGAACCTTCAAGATGGCGCACTTCGTCCTTCTTCTTCCCCAGAAAAGCGGAACCTCTCCTCTGCACTGCCTCCACCTCCTGTGGTGTCATTCCCCCTCTACCCCCCCTTGCCCTCTGCCCCTCCTATTCCTGCCTCTGGTCCCTGCTTACCACTTCCTGCCCCCGCCGCTCATCCTCCGCCGCCGTTGTTTCCTGCCGCGTTGGCGCAGTTTTACGCAACTTATGGGAATCCCCCGCCTGCACCCCCGGTACAATTGGGGCCCCCCCCGCAATCTACCCGGTTAATTTCGCTCCTACTCCCCAGCGCCCCCTGCCCTGGAACCCTTATGACCCCCAGGAGCTAAAACGCCTGAGGGAGGCTGTTAAAGAGGATGGTCTCGGAAGCCCTTATGCACAGCAGCTCTTAGAGAACCTCTCGGGCAACCTTAATCTTCCTTATGATTGGTTCAATGTCGCCCGGGCCATCCTCACCTCAGGCCAGTTTATCAACTGGCGCGCTCACTACCAAGACCGAGCAGACTCCCAAAACCGTGACAACGTTAGCCTTGGGGTCCAAATCCCTCTTGATGCCTTGCTGGGCACTGGCCTCTACGCTAGCCCTGTTGCCTATATCAATCCCCCTGCTCCCCCAGCGCTTTGGCAACAAGTCCGCCAAATTGCCATGGACGCCTTTTCAAGGTACTCTGCTCATAAAACGGACAACATCACCAAACTCATTCAGGGCAAGGATGAGGACTTTTCCTCTTTTGTCTCCCGGGTCCAAGAGGCCTGCGCGCGCAAAGTTAGCAATGAACAGGCCCAGGTCGCCCTTGCTAGGGAGCTTATTCTAGAGGGAGCCAATACGGTTTGCAAACAGGCTATCTCCTCTAAGAGCACAGGCACCATACATGAGTGGATTCTTGCCTGTAAAGATCTTGACCAAACGGCCCACTCCATCTCCACAGGCATTGCCTCCGCCATGATCGCGGCTATGGGACCATGTTTCCAATGCAGCCAACCAGGCCACTTTGCTAGGGATTGCCCCAACCCACCGCGCCAAAACAGGGGCGCCCCTACAGGGGGCCCAACCCCCGCTAATCCTGGCACTAGGAAAGGACTTCCTTCTACTCCGTGCCCTCGATGCAAGCGAGGTTACCATTGGGCCCGTGACTGCCGGTCTTCCACCGATAGTTCTGGCCGGCCTTTAAACTTCAACAGGGGCAAACCCCAGCCTGACAACAAAGGGGCCTCCGCTGCCCGTCCCAAGGTAGGCCCGAAACATTAAAGCCTCCTGTCCTCTGCCCAGATGGCCATGGTCCAGAATGCACTGGCCTCCTCACTGATGACCTCCCCTGGCCCGATTCCGAGGACTATGCCCCCATTGATCCCCAGCATCCATCTGGCCTTTTCGGCCCATGCCCGGGCTCAATAGGAAGAATCCCCCTCTGTCCCTCTAAATCGGTTCAGTGGACAATTCCTATCTTCCAAAACCGCCCCACCTTGACGCTCAAGGTCTTGGGCACCTGGTACTCCGGCACAGTCGACATGGGCGCTGAGGTCTCCTGCTTCCCCGAGTCTTTCAAAAACATCACATCAACTCAGCCTGGGCCAGCCATAGATGGTGCCACAGCTAAGGGCCCCTCCTGGCAGGCCGTTCACTTACTCCCGTGGCAAGATCAGGACGGACATGGCGGTGTTTTTCGCCCCCTCTTCCTCCCACATCTTACTTCTATCTTGTGGGGTCGGGATGTCCTCGAGCTGATGGGGGCCACCATTTCCTCAGGCCCCACGGACAATCCGGCAGCCTGTCAAGTCTCCCTCGTTCAGCGTCACCCCCAAACATAAAGGCCGTTGCTCGCTTAAGACCACCAGAGCCCATTCCTCTTACTTGGGACACCGAGGAACCTGTTTGGGTTGAGCAATGGCCTCTGCCGTCCCACAAATTACAAGCCTTACATGAGTTAGTCCAGGAACAGTTGCAGCTCGACCATATAGAAAAAAGTACTAGCCCTTGGAATTCCCCTGTTTTTGTCATTCAAAAGAGAGGCAAAAACACCTATCGCCTTCTCCACGACCTGAGAGCGATCAATGTCCATATTAAGCCCATGGGTTCCCCTCAGCCAGGTCTCCCACATCCCTCCGCAGTTCCCCTGGACTATTATCTCATCATACTTGACATTCAAGACTGCTTCTTCTCCATTCCATTAAGTGAGGCAGATAAAGAGAAGTTTGCGTTCTCAGTGCCCCAGACCAATAATCAAGGGGCCAACGAGCGATACCAGTGGAAAGTTCTGCCACAGGGCATGAAAAATAGCCCTGCCATTTGCCAAATTTATGTCAATCTTGCAATCCAACCTCTTAAACATAGGTTTTTCGTCATCCATTATATGGATGACGTCCTCCTAGCTCATGAGGATTCCCGCACCCTATCAGAGGGTTTTCAGGAATTAATCACCTATCTCACAGACATTGGCCTGACCGTCAACCCTGATAAGGTTCAGCGTCACGCTCCCTTCACATTCCTGGGTTACAAAATCACCGAATATGTGCAGCCAATTCCTATCCAGATCCACTGCCCGGATAAAATGAGCCTCACGGAGCTTCAATCAGTATGTGGCCAAATTAACTGGCTGAGATCCGCTCTCCCTATTACCACGGCGGAACTTCAACCCCTCTTTAAACTCCTTGAGACAAAGGGCAGTATGGCCGCTGCACCCAATAAAACGGTAAAAGTTACCCCTGAAGCAAAGGCAGTAGTCAAAAAGGTTTCTCAGCTAATCAATCAAGTGGCAAACAGACGCTATGTCCCTACAGAACCTATTCAGGCCTTGGTCTTGCTGACCAAAGGAACCCCCACAGGGGTCTTGTGGCAACAAGGGCCTCTCCTCTGGTCACATCTGGCAAAGTCACGAAATTCCAAAATTTTCCCTCTAGTCAAAGCAGTTATCCAAATCGCACAAACGTTAGTGCGCCTTTCTGTCCAAACTTATGGAACACCGCCTGAGACCCTCATATGGCCCTTTTCCAAGAGTCAAACTGACTCGCTCTCACAATCCGATGTAGATTTCCAAATTCTGCTCTCCGGTTACTCTGGACGCATAGATTGTCATTACCCCAACTCCAAAATATTGCAGTCACTCTCTGGCCTCACAATTCTACCTGATGGTCATCCATACCCCTCCTCTCAGCCGGTGCCGCATGCCCGTGTTGTTTTCACTGATGCTTCAAAAAAGGGTTTTGGATTTGTCTCCTTTTCAACCAGCTCTGACACCTACCACCTCCATACCCTGAGGCTAACAGACTCCGTCCAAAGGGGAGAACTTGAGGCGATTATATTGGCCCTCCAAACCTACTCTTCGGAGGCCATCAACATCTTCTCTGACAGTGCCTATGCCGCACAGGTTGCAAAAGTTATTGCCTTCAGCACCTTCTTCCCAACAGATTCCCCTCTCAACAATAGCCTGAGTCAACTCAAAAGAGTCCTTGAACAGCGGGTACACCCCTGGTTCATAGTTCACATCCGAAGCCACACCGGGCTGCCAGGGCCTCTTTCTGAGGGTAACTCCCTCGTTGACTCCCAGGTTTCAGCTCTGGTCCTAGAGGTCCACCATAGAGACCTAGTCACCCAGGCTCGCAGCCTCCATTCTAGATTTCATTTTTCAGCGGCCAGCCTGAAACACCTGTTTCCAGACTTATCCATAGAAACTTGTAAACATCTGGTGTGCGGCTGTAAACACTGCGCCCCCTTTCTCCCCCTTGGGCCCTTGCAGCCCCAAGGTGTCAACCCCAGGGGCCTAAAGCCCAATGTCCGTTGGCAGATGGATGTTACCCATGTCCCGTCCTTCGGTAGGCTCAAGTATGTTCACGTCGTCAAAGATAACTACTCCAGCCTAGTGTCAGCCGTGGCCCTCCCAGGAGAGTGGGCACGCCATTGCATCCAAGCCATGAGGCGAGCCATCCTCCTCATGGGAGTGCCCTGAGACCTCAAAACTGATAATGGACCAGCTTACCACAGCTCAGCCTTCGCTGCCTTTCTTAAGCTATATAACATTACTCACCACTTTGGCATTCCCTACAACCCCCAGGGACAAGCCGTAGTTGAAAGATCCCACCAACATCTCAAAACCACAATTTTAAAGGAAAGGGGAATTAACCCCTCGGGCACGCCTGAGGAGATCCTCACGGCGGCGCTAATTAAGCTCAATCTGTTTACCTTTGACAAAAATGGGTTGTCCCCCACGCACAAGCACTGGGGGGCATCCTCCTTGGGCACCCCCCTTCCCACTGTCCGATGGAAAGACCCCGAAACGTCAATCTGGCAAGGGCCTCACCCCCTCCTATGTCAAGGGAGGGGATTTGCTTGTGTCTTTCCAGATGACGCCCCACAACCCATCTGGATCCTGGCAAGAAACATCCGGCCCGCCCCAACCGTCGATGACGAGAAAGGAAAGACGCCGCCTGCGAGCTGTCCAACATAAATTGCAGCGGCTCCAGATCCGACAAGAAGAAGAAGAAGAAGAAGAAGAGCGTCAACAGCTGCTCCAGCTGTACTATGCTCATAAACACCGCACCCCCCGAGGACCCTCATCACCTAAACTAATCACCCTTGTTCTTGCTCTGCTTACCCTTGCTCATGCCGGTAGCTCCGTTGAATTATGGGCTGCCGTCCACCCAGCACCAGGATTCGTCTTCATCGCCCCCACGTCTCCCCGATTCCCACACTTCTTTCACTCTAATTGTTCTTTCACCCGCAATTGTGACCCTCTCTTCCAACCGCGTCAGGCTCCCCTTAACATAAATGCAACCGTGTCTGTTCCACTAGATGCCATTCTTTTCAGAGTCCTTCCTCCTTCTAACCCCCCCCTTCTTGAATTTAATTTCTCCTCACACTCCGCTAACCATACCTGTAGCGAAACTGACTATGACGAAAACACCACCTGCGCTTGGGGATTTCCTTCCCTGGGCACACGCAACTCCAGCGCACTCCTGCGCAACCCAACTATCCCCATAATCCCGCACAATGCCACTCTTATTGGCTGCCCTCCCAACACAGCTTCCCCACGGACCTGTAACCACACTTCCCGCCCCATCTTCTCCTTTGCAGGTCACTGGCCGCATCCCGGTAATGACACAGCTCGGTGGTGAACGCCCCCTTTTATGGCCACCCCTCCCCTTCCCTCCTGCCCTCCGACACCCAAGAAAGCTACACTCACCTTCCCCCCATGGGTCTCATGCACTGCGACTCTGGCCTTTAACGTAACGTCCTCTGCCCCAACCCCTCTGCTACAGCTTTATACTACCGCCGCCTCTCTCAACAAATACACCACTGACACCGGTGATTTCATCACTCAGCAACAGCTCTTCTCCCCTATTTTCCTTTGCGGAGAAAATGATTGCGCAGACATATCCCCTTTTACGTGCCTTGCTAACTGCTCTTTCTATAACGGCACCTCCAAAAACAACCGAACAAACATAACCATTTCTCAACGCGTTACCTTCATTTCAGGATATGTCACCATTCGCCCTCCCTTCGCTTTTCTCTTAACCAATGACACAATAAACGGCCCTTTCGTCCTTAGCAATTTCTTTAACACTTCCTTCCACACAGCTGCCATC
>JAQZBX010057041.1:0-18059 GCA_029593785.1 Cabassous unicinctus
ATGTTGTATTTTGTCAAATGCCATTTCTGCATCAATCGAGAGGATCATGTGATTTTTCTTCTTCAATTTATTAATATGGTTTATTGTACTAATCGATTTTCTTGTGTTGAACCATCCTTGCATACCTGGATTAAAACTCACTTCATCATGGTGTATAATTCTTTCAATGGGATTTTGGATTTGATTTGCAAGTATCTTGTTGAGGATTTTTGCATCTATATTAATTAGAGATATTGGTCTGTAATTTTCTTTATCTGGTTTTGGTATTAGGGTCATGTTGGCTTCATAGAATAAGTTTGGTAGTGTTCTCTCCTGTTCAATTTTTTGGAAGAGCTTGAGCAAGTTTGGTAATTAGATCATCTTTGAATGATTCATAGAATTCAACTGTGAAATCATCTGGTCCTGGGCTTTTCATCTTTGGAAAGTTTTTGCTGACTCTTTGAATCTCTTTCCTTGTAATTCATTTGTTGAGGTCTTCTGTTTCTTCTAGGGTCAGTGTAGGTTGTTTATGAGTTTCTAGGAATTTGTCCATCCCCTCTACACTTTCTAATTTTTTGGTGTAACATTCTTCATAGTATCCTCATATGATCTCTCTTATTTCTGTGTAGTCAGAGATAGTGTGTGTCACCCCCCATTTCTGATTTTATTTATTTGCATCTTCTTTCTTTTTTTCTTTGTCTGTCTAGCTAAAGGTTTGTCAATTTTGCTGATCTTCTCAAAGAAACAACTTTTGGATTTGTTGATTCTTTCTATTGGTGTTTTGTTCTTGATTTCATTTATTTCTGCTCTGATCTTTACTATTTCTTTCCTTCAGCTTGGTTTGGAATTAGTTTGCTGTTGTTTTTCTATTTCCTCCAAGTATGCAGTTAGAGCTTCAATTTTAGCTCTTTCTTCTTTTTTAATGTAAGCATTGAGGGCTATAAATTTCCCTTTTAGCACTGCCTTTGTGGTGTCCCATAAGTTTTGATATGTTGTGTCCTCATTTTCATTCATCTTAAGATATTTACTGAATTCTCTTGCAATTTCTTCTTTGACTCATTGGTTATTTAAGAGTGCCTTTTTTATGCAAAGTATTTGTGGTGGGGTGATGTGTGGGAGCCCTGTATGATGTTATGCATGTTTGTTTTGTAAGTTCACAATGTTTACTGAACACTTATTGTTTATGTATGTTCATGTATGAGTGATATAGTTCAATAAATTGTTTTTTAAAAAAGAGTGCATTGTTTAATCTCCATATGTTTATGAATTTTCCCTTTTTCCACCCATAATTGATTTCTAGCTTCATTCCATTATGATCAGAGTAAGTGTTTTGTATAATTTTAATCTTTAAAATTTTTTTGAAACCTGTCTTATGATACAACATATGGTCTATCCTGGAGAAGGATCCATGAGTGCTTGAAAAGTAAGTATATCCTGATATTTTGGGGTACAATATTCTATATGTATCTGTTATGTCTAATTCATTTATCATATTTTTCAAGCTGTTTCTTTATTTATCCTCTGTCCAGATGTTTTATCCAATACTGAGAGTGGTGTTTTGAAGTCTCCAAGTATTTTTGTAGAGATATCTATTTCTCCCTTCAGTTTCTCCAGTGTGTGTCCCATGTATCTTGGGGCACCCAAGATCTTGGGGCACCCAAGATAGGTGCATAAATATTTATTATAATTATTTCTTCTTCTTGAATTGCCCCTTTTATTAATATATAATGACCCTTCTTCCTCCCTTAAAACATTTTTTGCATTTAAAATCTATTTTATCTGATATTACTATCGATACTCTAGCTCTTTTTTGGTTACTATTTGTGTTGAATATTTTTTTCCAACCTTTCACTTTGCACCTAGTTGTGTCCTCATGTCTGAGGTGAGTCTCTTGCAGACAGCATATAAATGGCTTATATTTTTTAATCCATTCTATCAGTCTATGTCTCTTGATTGTGGAGTTCAGTCCATTAACATTCAATATGTTACTATAAAGTCATTATTTACTTTGCCCATTTTGCCCTTATGACTTTCTGTTGTCATATCTTGCAATTGTCTGTCTTTTTCACTCTGTAATTTACCCTTCCTAATAAAATTCATTTCTACACTTTTCTCCAAGTCTGTCACCCTTGTTTTTTCCATTTCAGTCTTCAGTATTCCCTTTAGAATCTCTTATAATTCTGGTCTTCTGATATTCTATCAGTTTTGTTTGTCTGTGAAGACTTTAAACTCACCCTCATATTTGAAGGGCAATTTGGTTGGATACAGAAGTATGGGTGGCAGTTTTACTCTTTCAGTATCGTAAATACATCATACCACTTTCTTCTCACCTTCATGGTTTCTGATGAGCGATGGCACTTAATCTTACTGAGTTTCCCTTGTATGTAAGGCTTTGCTTTTCCCTTGCTGCTTTCAGAATCCCCCTTTTTTCTCTGATGTTTGTCATTCTGAATAATAGGTGTCTTGGAGTAGGTCTATTTGGATTTATTCTGTTGGGGTGCATTGTCATTCTTGGATATTGATATTTATACCTTTCATAAGGGTTGGGGAGTTTCAGTCATTATTTCCTCAAATATTATTTCTGCCTCTTTTCCATTCTCTTTCCTTCTCGGACACCAATAGTGAGTGTGTTTGTGTGTTTTGCACTGACTTTCAATTCCCTGAGACCCTGTTCCATTTTAATCCATTCTTTTCTTTCTTTTTTCCTGACTTTTCCACTTTGGATGTTCTGTCCTTGAAATCACTAATTCTGTCTTTGAGCAATTCAAGTTTGCTGTTATGTGCCTCTAATGTATTTTTAATCTCATTCATAGCATGTTTCATTCCGATAAGCTCTGTTACTTTTCTTTGCAAACTTTCAAATTGTTCTTTATACTCATTCAGAGTCTTCTTAATATCTCTTATCTCTTTAGTCATATTTTCCTTCAATTCTTTGCATTGATTTAGGAGATTTGTTTGATTATCAGATTAGTTGTCTTAAATCCTTTGTCTTGTCAGGCATTTGGTTTGTTCCTTTGGTTGGGCCATCTTTTCCTCTTTCCTAGTATGGCTCATAATTTTTTGCTGATGTCAAGGCATCTGAATATATTGGTGAATTTACTCTGATAGCCAATTTCTCTCTCTTGCCTAGTGTGGAGGTGTTTCTTTCAACCTCTACTTTCTTGTGTTTCTGGTTTGGCCAGAGCCAAGATTCAAAGCAGGCTCTGCTGGCCAAATTCACTGAAAAGAAGCCTCTGACTCACCCTCCCTCCTCCCCTATAATAGCTGACAAGGAGGAAGATGTCTGTTCCCTTCTCAGTTGGCTGCAGTGAGCCAGGGGTTTTATCTCGGCTTCATGTCTTGAGGGTGGGGGTGGGAGCCTTTGCTGGCCACCATGGGGGGTTAGTAACCTATGTTTGTTGTTCTGGGTTCTTTGTCTCTCTGTTCCTTACCTTCCTGGGAGTTGCATGGCACTGTTCTGGTCAGCTGACCCACAAAGCAGATGGCTTGGACACTTTTTGGCCCTTTCTTCATTGTTTTTATGAGAGAGTTGAGCCCTGCCTGCCTACTCTGACACCATCTTCCTAGAACTCTGCTTTTATTTTTTAATATAGGCATTTCAGGTGTAAATTTTCCTCTAATCTCTGCTTTAACTTCATACCATTAGTTTTGATATACTATATTTTCATTTATTTTATTTTGCAGTATTTTCTAATTTCCCTTGTGAATTTTTCTTTGGCCTATTGGTTATATAAGAGTATGTTGCTTTTTTCCACGTAATTGTGAATTTCATAAACTTTCTTTCTCTTAGTGATTTGTAATTTAATTGCATTGTTATTAGAGAACATATTTTGTTTTATAACAATCCTTTGAAGTTCATTAGACTTGTTTTATGACCTAACATATTATTTTTCCTGGAGACTTGTCCATGTTGGTCAACTCCTCTACGGAATTCCTTGTTGATAATCTCTGTAGTTATAATATCCATTATTGAAGTTGGAATGTTAAAGTTTCCTAATATTATTGTTCACTTATTGATTTCTCCCCTCAATCCTGTCAGTTTTCACTTCATGTAATCAGGTTTTATCATTAGGGACATTTATGTTTATAATTGTTATCACATACAAATATTGGGCCTTTCATCACTATAAAATGCCTTTTTTTATTTCTAGTAGCTATTTTTGCCTTCAAGTCTACTTCTTTCTGATATTGGTATAGCCACTCCAACTCTCTTTTGGTTACTGTTTGCATGGAATATCTTTTCCCATTCTCTTCTTTTCAGTCTATTTGTGTCTTTGGATCTAAATTGAGTCTCTTGGGAAGTGGGTGTGGCTCAGTGGATAGAGCCCCCGTTTACCATATGGGAGGCCCGGGTTCACGTCCCGAGGCCTCCTTGTGAGGGCACGCCGGCCTGAGCGGTGTGGTGGGCTGATGCAGCAACCTCACGGCAGGAAGCGGGTGTGGCGCAGTGGATAGAGCACCCGTTTACCATGTGAGAAAGACACGCAGCGAATGGACACGGCAGCACAAGCAGCAAGGGGGGATAAATAAATAAATCTTAAAAAAAAATAAAATAAAATAAATAAATAAATAAATTGAGTCTCTTGTTGACAGCATATAATTGAATCATGTTTTTTTAATATTCATTCTACCTTTTGATTTGTGTGTTCAATCCATTTAAGATAATTACTGATAAGTTAGGATAAATGTTTGACATTTTACTTTTTGGTTTCCATATTTCTTATGTCTTTTTGTTACTGTATTCCTCTGTTACTGTAAATAGATATTTTCCAGTTTACCATTTTAATTCTCTTGTTGTTTCTTTGATGATATATTTTTGAGTTGTTTTCTTAGTGGTTGCACTGAGGATTACAATTAGCATTTTAATTTATAACAATCTAGTTTGTATATATAGCAACTTTATTTCTAAAATATACAAATAATCGTTCCTATATAGTTTCATTCCCTCTCTTTCCTTTATGCTATTTTCATACAAATACATCCTTATACATGTTATGGTGATCAACCTAGATTTATAATTATTGCTTTATTGTGTTGTATTATCTCCCCTCCCCATTACTCTCTGTACTCTGGACACACCATTCTTCCTTCCATTCCTGGTTTGGACCACATACTCTCACCATAGCTTGACTACAGTACTTAGAACATCCCATTCCCTTTGCTTATTCATTTGACAAATAATTATTGAGCACCTGCAATATACCAGGTACTCTGATAGATGCTGGGGAACCAGGAGGGACACAGCCTATCTGGTTTCTGTTCTCTTGGAGCTTCTACTTCAACAGTAGAGATAACCATGGCCATCCAACAAGCAATTTTATCCATGATGAATGCCATAAGAAAGAAAGGGCGGGATGCTGTAGAAGAATATATGGGGAGCCTACCCAGTCTAGAGGCTGAGGGAAGGCATTCATTGGGGGGGAACAAGGTGATTCTGAGCCCTGAAGGATGAATAGGAAAAGTTTGAGCAAAAGAATGATTTAATGAACAGATTAACAAAACCACACTCAGATGCCTTGTGTTTCAGTGATCCATTGTTGTGTAACAAATTACCCCCAAAATTGGTGGCTTAAAACAACCATAATTTTATGAGTCGACTGGATTTTACCTGGTGATTCTTTGGCTGATTTCACTTGGGTCTCTCAGGTGGTTGCAGTCAAATAGCATTTGGGTCTGTAGTCACCTCGAGGCCCAACTGGAATGCCTGGATGGCTGGGTGTCACTCTGTCTCCATGGTATCCTCAGGACCTCTTCAATCTGCATGGATCTCACTGCATATTCTTTCCAGCAGGGTGGTCAGACTTGTTATGTGGTAGCTCAGCCACTCCCTCAAAAAATACTAATTGTAGGAAGTAAGAATCTGAAGTTGCCAGCCCTCTTAAAGCCTAGACCCAGAAATGGTTCTGTGTGATTTCCACAGCCTTCTGTTGTTAAGCTGTAACAGGACCAGCCCAGATTCAAGGGAGGGGAAATGAACTATACCTTTTGATGTAGCACTTTTAATACACCTCTCCCTGTAAAGAGGTTCTGTTGTCAAATGTTCTTTTCCTCTGATGGACTTGTCTGCCTTAGATTTAGTCGTGGGAAGACTAGGAGTGTCTCTAGTCTTAGCTCTTTCTCCTCTGGGTACCCTTACCTGTTGGAGGAATGCCCACAGCAATGCCTTCAGGGCTAGACACAGAATTCCAGTTCAACCTTCCAAATAAGTGCTGATCCTACAAGTAGTCTAAATGGAGTGCTGGTTTGCTACAAATCCTGGACAATGATTAGTTTGCATGCCATTGATTTTAGAACTCCTGGTATTTGGAATCATATATATTTCTTCCTTGACCTTTCATCTGACTTGTGAACTTGCCTTGAATCTGGAATAGTTTTCATTTTTGTGAAAAATGCCCTTCTTTTCTTGACTACTGTTTGCTTCTTAAGTCATCACATGATTTGGATAGTAGACCAGCTCCTTTAATAAATAAAAAAAGATAAATAAGACTGCTAGAATTGGAAGGGCCTTAGAAAAAGTCCTTCCCTAGCTCTTTGCCAAATCGTTATTTGGGGAAAAGTAAAACCCCAGTGAAAAACTAAGTTTTTCTCTAACACCGTAATTTCCCAGAGGGCAAGCATAAAGGCCATGAAGCTCACAGCACCTCCTACCATAGGTATTTAAGAACTTGAGGCAAGCTTGTCAGAGACGATGTTAAACAGAGGCTTGACAGCCTCCAGGAATTTTGATTCTTTGGTTTCATTTCCTCACTGGAAAATGAGAATCACAGTCCCTCAGATCCAGACATCATGGTGATCCTGACCCTCAGCCTTTCTCTCTGATGTCACCAGAAGTTCAACTGAGCTGAGTAGAAAATATGCCATGACAAAGTTTTACATTCCATAGTAGATATTCCCCTGAAGAGTTGAGCTTTTCAAGTTGTGTTTTTCCACCTGAAACTTCTGGCTCCATTCAGTCAGCTATGGAAATGCATGTTTATTTTCTATTAGAAAATAAAATAAAAGAAAGCTGCTTATTTACATGTACAGATTTACACCTCATCAGTGAAATCCTTTCCCTGGAGATGATCTGATGAATAAATTAGCCTTTTAGAAATATATGTTGCAAACACTCTTGCATCATTCAGAGCCTTTATTTTAATTCATCAAAGCAAGAGTGTAAATGGGGCAACTGCATCAAGGAGGGAAGAATTGAAAATGAGGATTTATTTGTCCACATGTTTGGGCAGTTCTTTGCCTTCAACTCGGTACCCTCTGAAGTGGGATCTTACCAGCATCCTTGGAAAATACTGAGGCCCCATACCTGGCCACCTTCCCACTTTCTTGACCTTTTGCCTGGGATTGCATATGATGTCTGATATTTTCTGTTAGGTGATGCTTAGAGCTATTTTTTAAACTGAGCAGTTAAGCTGATAAGAATCATATTTTTCCCATCTGTATTTCCAACATATTGCCAGAGGTTCTGAGCAATAGATATGTTTTTGAGTAAATAGAATATGAAATCGAGGCAATAGATCATAAGTTTAAGGCAACAAGGCTCTTTCTTCACCATCCAATAAAAAAGGTCACTAGACAATGAGAAAGAAATGGAATGGTGGAGATAGAAAGTTTTAATAATGCAGCCATTGGAAAGATCAGTCAAGCTTTTCTTCTTCCTCCTGGACCAGTGAAGATAAAGTCCTCGTTGGAGCACAGGAAATATGCCTATTACCATCCCAAACGACAGGTGGTTCTGGGGTATCGATCACAGCAGTCCCTGCTCTAATCTCCTGAAAATCCATCAAACTTGTCTCTCCTGGGTTCAGAGCTGAAGTCATTGCCCTGAGGAGGTATGGGGAGACACTCATATTGGCCTTTTTTATGTGCATTTAAAAAAATAGGACCCACTCAATCTTTCCCAGGCAAGCCAAGCTATCTGTCAGCTGTGGGCCTTCACTTCTAAGAGTCCCCCTTGCCTTTGGGGGAGGAAGTGGAGCAGAACAGGATAAAAGAATTGCCCAGACCTTATGCAGCTGCATCGGTGAAAAGAGTGTGTGGAAATAAGGGAAGAGGCTAGAAAACCTCTTCTCCCCACTTCTGACCTGACTGCACATCCAGAAGCTCCTGGACTGAAGAAAGCTCTTGTCAGGAGGGCGCAGAGGACCTGATGGGATAGAAGAATAAAGCTGCTGGCTCTTAGTGTTTGGCCTGTCTTTTTCTCTTTTTGCTGCCGTTGTCACCCTACCTTGCCAGCTTAAAATTCAGAGCTCTAGCTTTGTTTTCCAAAAGTTGGCAAAAGGAGTAGTTGTTTTTTGTTTGTTTGTTTTTTAATAAATTCAGCAACAGTGCCAAGTGATGTTGGTTGTGAATTACCTCTTGCAGGGAAGATGCTGCTGTTACAGCGTTCTGTTGATCAAATAAACAAATCACTTTTTCCTATAATGGTTCCTAGCTCTATGGTGGCTCAATTCCGCTTGTTGTTTATGCATTCATTTTTAGAAGCAATAGGCCATAATACAGTGTCTTGGGAAGTTAGCTTCTGTCTTGAGTTTAACTGGCATCTGTGACTCTGCAAATTTTTTTCAAACTTTCTTTTTTTCCATCCTACTGCTTCTAAGCTTTATGTGATGTTTTATTTAAAATGGCATGCAAGATTTTGGTCTTTGGTTCAAATTGCAATTTCACATCAAAACGGAGTCTCCTGACAGTTGGACATGGATGGTCCATTTCTGAAGTTTACATGCTGCCCTGGTTGTGAGGGGGAAATGGAACATTTAACCTACCTGCAGGCTATGTACACAATAAAAACACATTTTCTCCCCAACTAATGTCATGCAATTTACTAGTGTCCTTTAATTGCTTTGGTGCAATAAGGATCATATTAAAATACTGCAGACATTTCCCAAGAAACAGGTTAATCAGCACTTTAAATCTACACTGGCATGCATCCCTAACTTAAAAAGAATCTGGGGTTACTGAAGCAATTATCTATGAATTTCTGAGTTTCTTCTTCACAAGATCTGTGTCCTGCATCACCTTGTATCTCTTTGTGGAAAGAGCAACCTGATCATAGTTTTACAGATTAGTTCTTGTTAGTGACAGTTGGACCAATATTAGTGAAAGAAAATTTAAAAACTCACATGTTGGGTTTCTTTTTAGATTTCTTATTAGTAGCCTATCAGATTTGTTCCAAGATGGTTGATTATGAAAAGTAAGATTGCAGTTTTCATGGCACATTAATCATTGTTCTTAAGGTCAAAATGAACAGAAATGCCCTCGTTCGCTATAGGACGCTGTGGGGAGGCATTCAGTTCTCCTGAAGGTATGACCCCAATTAGCCTTCCATTTTTTATCTCCCTGCCTCCCTATTCGTTGATTAATTTATTCATTCTGTGACAACCAATATGTATTGAGTAGCAGGCACTGTGCTGTGTACTGAACAGATCCTTTCTATATAACCTGCCTATTTGAATTCACCATTCTTCAAGGCCGAGGAGCATTTCTACTTCTTCTTGTAACTTGTTGGATGCCCCCAGGCCATAGGGGCTGGGCCATGGGGGGTCTCTTCTGCCCCCTCTGAATTTGCTTGTAGCTTTTTGTTTCCTAAGTAACTCATCCATGTTTTTTTTTATTCTGAGTCATCAAGGAGATTGTTTTCTCCTTAAAGTTTGGGCTTGCTTCTTTATGTTTTCCACAGGCCCTACTGCTAAGTGTGGGGACTTAGTGTGTGTTTGAGTCATTATTGTTAGTATCCCACTGTCCCAACCTCTCCCTCCTCCCAACCATCCTTCCTTGATGTCTCTCCAAGCACACTCCAACTCAGAGGCTTTGTACTCACTGTTTCCACTGTTTGAATGTTCTTCCTTTGGTTTTCTGCTTGCCTCCTTTCCTTCAAGTCTCTGTTCAGTGTCCCTTCATCAGAGATGCCTTCTCTAACATTAACTTCATTAAACATATTATTTGTTTGTTGGTCTGTCTGTCACCTCTTATTAGAATACAAGCTCTTTGGCGTAATGGAAATTGCCCCTTCTGTTCACAGCTCTATCTTGAGTGCCTAGAACAGTCTGCTTCATGGGAGGTGCTCATAAATATTTGTTGAGTGAATGCATGAAAAAGCATTTTTCAGGACACTTTTGGCCCTTGGTGTGGGTCTCTCTAAAAGGGCTTGTAAGGTAGAGTGGTGGTTGTTAGCACCCACCCTTGGGTGCCCAACTTTAGTTGGACTTAATGAAGCCATTATTTCAGCAGGAGCTGGAATATACTACCCTGCCTGAATCCCAGGGCTGGTCCACCTATATGTTTTCTGGCAAATTAACTTCTCCCATCCTCAGTTTTCTTACCTGCAAAATGGAAATCTTCAATTGTCACTATACATAAAAAAAAAAACAAAAAAACAAACAAACAAACAAAAAACAGATCTAATAGTGATGAAAGACACAATGAAAAATTTTTTATTTTAATTTTTTATTTTGGTATTTTATTTGTTATTTATTATTATTATTATTTGGACTTGTTTTGGGGAGGTTTTGCATCACAGAAGGGTCACAACTGTGGTAGGGGAGGATCACTGGTGTGGGGTGTCAGTGATGGGGCCTGTGTGGGGGGGTACACCTGGGGCATGCTTCTACAGCATATGAATATGTTCAGGTGGTCATGCAGCATTGTCTCGGTGGGTGGCGATCACACAATAACTGAAAGAATGTTGAATTCCCATCCTGGGAAGTCGTACTACATTCTCTAATAGTGGCAAGAATTCCCTGAGTTCATGGGCAGTGCCTAGCGAAAGGAGGAAAGACCATTATGCCAGGCCCTTGATATTGATGGTTGTACTTTTGAAACTTGTTGTTTTGAAATTGAAACTTATCCTAGTATTGTATATTGCTTAAGAGTCACCTCCTGAAAGCCTCCTTGTTGCTCAAATGTGGTATCTTTCTAAGCCAAACTCAGCATATAAATGCACTACCCTCCCCCCAGCATGGGATATGACTCCAGGAATGAGCCTCCCTGGCATTGAGGGATTATTACCAAACTCCAACTAGTGATGCATTTGGAAAAAACCTAGATCAAAAGGAGGAAATATTAAATACAAATGTGTTTTTATGGCTAAGAGATTTCAAAGTGAGTCGGGAGGTCGTTCCAGAGGTTATGCTTATGCACATCTCAGTAGGATCTCATTGACTGCCACAGTAAACAGTGCCTCAAGCAGGGGTGTTCCAGTCAATTCTAGAGACATCTAGGCACTATAGGCAGGGCAGACAATCTCAGGAATTAAGCACCCTGTCAGTTGGCCTTACCTTGAAATATGTTTTCCCAATGTAACAGAGTTAGACTCATTTATAATTTCCCTATACATGGCTCTTCTGCCCCTTTTATTTGAACCTATAATTAATGTTTTAATCATTGAATATATGTATAAGAGATTTAAATCTTCAGTCTGATCATATGCCAGTTGAGCCTTGGATCTCAGCAGTGTTGCAACACCCACTCTTCAGTTCACCAGACTCACCCAGGACAACTAACAAAATCATGATGATGGACAACACCCATTGCAAAAAACAGGGAGTATCTACAACTGCAAGCAAGACTGTTCCATTCATCTGCCCCATGGGATCTAAGCACCATAACAATCAGAAACAGAGTGGGCATCACCATCCCCAAATCCTCAAGACTGAGGAATAAACAAACAGAAGGTGGGAATGCAACTATGGACTAAAGTAGAACTTGTATCATTGATATAAAGGCAGTGGCCACCAGAGGTTCTGAGGGGCGCGAGAGGGAAGAATAGGTGTAACATGGGGCATTTTGGGGACATTGGAAATTGTCCTGCATGACATTGCAATGATGGATATGGGCCATTATATATTTGTCAAAACCTATAAAATTGTGTGGTACAAAGGGTAAACTATAACGTAAACTATAAACCATGGTTAGTAACAATGCTTTAATATATGTTCATCAATTGTAACAAATGTACCCCACTAACGAACGATGCTAATGGGGGAAAGTGGGGGAAGGGTAGGGCATGGGGTATATGGGAATCCCGTATATTTTTTATGTAACATTTATGTAATCTAAAGCTTCTTTAAAAATAAAAATAAAAAATCTTTTAAATGGGTATCTTCATCTTCGTAAAGAAGATATAAGGTACTGCATGCAAAGTTGCTAGCACAGTACTGGCACACAGTAAGTGCTAAGTCAACATTAATTATTACTGAAGTAAGCCAGAGGGCTGTTAAGTTCTCATTATGTGTTAGCTGATAGAGGTTAGTGTTGGCTCTGGAATGTTCTTAATTCATGAGTTTTTGAGAATGTGGATGCAAGGGTTTGTTAGTGTCCTGAAACTCCATCCTGAATGGGAGTAGGGCTTGTCATGACAGGTCTGTGGATTGTCAGGCAGCTGCCCTAGTAGAAGCATCGGAGTCATAACCTTGACTATGCCCTTCAGGGATGTCCCTCCTTCTCCTTGCTCCCTGAAAACCCAGGTTTTGGGGGGTGGAGAGTTCTGGGTTTGTCATTGGTTGGTGCTGGTATGACAGAGATAGCAGAAGAGAAGGAGGAAGAAACTAGAAGAAAACACCAAAGTCAAAGATGATACAAATTTTGGAGGTGATTGATTTTAGGAAGCTCTCTGGCTGGCTGCTTTAACTCCACAGACAGTTTTATTTTATTTTGTTTTTTTTTAATGTTCCTTTCATTGCTCTTGTTCAGATGAGCCAAAGGAGACAAGAGCTCCTGTGTTTCCTCATGATTGCTTCCTGTCTTGTTCCCACGTAAGTACAAATGTATTTCCTTGAAATGTAATTTAACAGAGTTTATTCTAACTGAAAAAGCACCAAGGTCCTTTGGTTTAGCAGTTTCTCCCATGTGCATGTGAGAAACTTGGCATTAACCATGATGGGGATTGAACCGTAAAGACAGGTTCAAGTCGTAATCTATTTTCCTGTGGTTGTGAATCCACTTGTAAATGGGACTTTTGAAGATGTTATTATTAGTTAAAGTGTGGACTCATTTGAGGATGGGAACTTTGGAGATCCTATTTAGGTGAGGCCAAACAGAATCAGGGTGGTCCTCAAACCATATGACTAGAGTCCTTATAAGGCAGAGAAAGCTGCAAAAGAGGCCAAGGAGATACATCATCATGTGACGGAGGCAGAGATGCAAACCAAGGCACCCTGAGGATTGCAGCCAGCCAGCACCAGAATGCCACAGGCTTCAGAAGAGAAGCATGGCCTGATGAGACCTTGACGTTGGACTTCCAGCTTCCCAAACCATGAGACAATAAATTCCCATTGTTCAAGCCAAGTTATTGTAGGTTATTTCTCATAGCAGCCCTGGTGAACTAAAACAAACTAGCATCAGCATCAAAGCAGAACTAACTCAGAGCCCTCCCGTCACTTCAAATAGTGTGTGTGTGTCTCTTCACACGGTGCAAATTTTTGTCATTATCTAAGTTTAGCAATTGGTTGATTCTCCTAATAATTCGAAAAAAGGATTGAAGTTCTTTTTCTATTGTCTATCATTAGAATGCCTAAAAGACATTTTCCTTCAGTGATTCAAATATTCTTCAAAGACTAATTTGACCTTGAGAAGAGTCATTTTCCTAGGCAATTTGATAGTAGATTTGAAAAATCACCTCTGTGCGTCCTAACAGACACTACCTTTGGGAAAAGCCAAGGAAAGCTGAGAAATGATGGGTAGACTCTCTTCAATCATGTTGCCTCATAAGGCATATCTAATCTTGAAGTGACGGAGCCTGGGGGAGAAGATCAAGTTTAAAACAACAAGGCGGAAGGCTAAAGGTATTTAATTTTCTCTGGTCAATTTGCGGCATAGAAGTCAGACTTTTTTCTCCTATGCTACTATCTGGGCATTCAATTCCATACTTAGCAGAAATTTAAATAAAAAAAGAAAGAACAGGATCAACGATCATTTTCTTTCAGCATCTCAGGTCTTACGGACAACACCTTCACTCTTCTCTCAAAATTGGGTGACCAGCTGGAGCCACAGCACTCAAGAGAGGGGTAATCGATTGATGACACCTCAGCAATCTCCGTGTTCCTGGCTCAGTCCATCTTAACTTGGTCTTCATTAAGAATTTCCAGATTTCAGAGAAATTAATGACATGAGACCACTGAGTAATCGAAACTTTGAGGCAGTATAATATTTGTAGGTGTTCAGTTTGGAAACTGAAGGCCTGGGTTCAAATCCAGGTTAGTGTTTTTCTGTCTCTGTGTCTTTCCCTTTAAAATGGAGATGATAATTCCTCCTACAGGAGTATTGGAGGCTGAGATGGAATAATATGATCAAGGCCTTAGAACAGGGCCTGACCCTCTACAGTTCAGATGTTGTGGCTAGTGGCAGATCTCAGTGGTTTCAACAATAGATTTGATTCTCTGAGAATCTGGGAGGGCAGGATTCCTGGAAGCATTCCATGGGAGACTACTTTTAAGGCATAGAATTTAAAGACACACACATTGTTTAGCTTCTACTTTTCCTTTTTCTATGCCAGACTTGAAGCCTGGATTATAGTTTTGAAGACCGCACGTTGACAAGCCTGGGAACGCTAGCAATGTGCTGTTTTTAAGCCCACTAGAGACCATGGACATATGTGAATTCAATTTGAACGTTTGACACAGGCAATCTAAACACACTCCCCTCATCCTGGCGCTCTCTCCCCAGTGAAAGGAGTCAGGGCTTCTGTCCCACCTGTCTGGGAAGAGTCAAAACTTCATGGCAGTGGTTTGCAAACCTCAGTCCTTCTCAAACCATCTTCACATTCCTGTCATGTCCAATACCTGTACTACTATTTGCTTATTGTTTTTCTTTACATTTCCTTAAGTATACCCACTTTTATTATGTTTGCCTCATTGTAAGCAATCCTACCTTTGAAATTACATTTGGATGTGCTAATTATATTTTTAATAATACACAAGAAAGCAACTACATAGCGATTAAAATAAAATCCACATCTGTTTTACCTAAAACGATCTTGCACGCACCACCTTTGGAACACAAAGCACCCTTTGGGGGGACACAGTCCTAAGGGCCTGGGAGAGAGTGAGTTTCTACAAAAGGAATGTTCTATTTGAGGCAAAGCTTCCCCACAAAACCGTGTCTCGGGACCCTTAGGTTTTGCTGTACTGTCAGCCCAAGCCGAGGACTTGGGAAGGGCAAACTCGAAGGGGCCGTTTTCTGTCAGTGACAAGAAAGTGCGTCTCAGACAGCTGTCACTGAACAATTAATCTTCCAAATGAGAGCTCAATTACCAAGCATGTGTTCTCATGAGCAAGGCCCTAGTCGCATCATCCAGAGCTGCTATTAGACGAAAAATAAGATACACTTTTTCCATTCATAATTATCTCCTCTTAATGCAGTTTCAGTGATTATGATGTATGCCATAACTGTTGACTCCTCGCAGTTGGAATTGTTAACATATTGTGAAAATATGCAGAAAATCATTCTTTCCAAGCTGACTTTTACTGTTAAAATTAGAAAGACCAATATGAGTTTGAACAGCGTGAACAGGGATGGTAGACGATCAATTCTTGTGCTTGGAAATGCAATGGCAGCTCTGGTGCCAGGATTTCTGGCTTTCACATCTTGTGCTTATTCTTATAAAGACAATAAAATAAAGTGAAAGAGGGTAGAGGTTGAGAGGAAATAATGGAATATTTTAGTATAAAATGGTTTTAGTTTTAAAATCTTTCTATTTATATTAACAAATAGACCTCACTATTAGAAAGTTGACACAAATGAAATGCATTTGGTTTTTCTGGGGGTTTTGAAGTGAATTTTCTGATTCTGGTATCTGTTGATTTGTTGCTAATCCAGCTGCAAAGTAGAAGAAGGTAAAAGTATTGAAAATTACAAAGAAATTCCAGGCACTATGCACATTTTTTTAAAATCGTCTCTAAAATTAAGCACATATCTATTGAACTGACAAAGGCCAAACCCATTTGTTCACTGAAACTTGGCAGTGGTGTCTGCCAAGAGACTAAAGAGTCCTTTTATTTTTTAATAACAATTAGGATTTCTGTTTTAACAATAGGAACTAGATGAAAACCACTCTCCTGCCCCATTAGGAAAATAACCAATTTCCGTTCTTTTTCCCATTCCCCTTGAGAATCTCAATGGTTTCCTGCCTGGGGTTGGTTTTCTTTCTGCCACCATTCCACAGGCATTTTATTCTGTGGAACAATTAGGGGAACAGGTCAGTCATTCACGGAAGCTGCAGTTAATTGTGTTTTCAGCTCTCTATTCAGAGAACATTCTGTGACCCTCAAATTCCAAGACTGGAAAGCCACCCCCCATTCCCTACCACCTGGAAAGCTCAAGTCTTTGCTTCATGGTGACTGACCCTAGAAGACCCTAAGAAGATAGACAGTGATGCCATCTGCTCTGCGGGGTCTCTAGCATTTATAGGAGAGCACCTGAGCCTGAGAGTCTATTGGGCCTGACATCTAGAAATCAGAAGCCTGCCTTGGAGAACCCCCAAAACTTGCTCTGAAATATCAATACTTTCCTTGTTTTGAATCGTAAGAAGACATTTGCTACAGATCAGCAGAGAGCTTCCTGTGCCCCCTGCCTCAAAGACGTATTTTAAAACTTGAATATTTTATTCATACTCAGCACTAATGAGAACTGGAGAATTACAGGGAGAGAGGGAGTTCACATATGCACATATTATGAAAAACTGTTGTCCTCCAAATCAGACCACCCAGACAGAAAACATGCCTCTTACAACAAATGAGGGGTGGGATGAGATGCTTCTACTCGAAGTTTCGATTCTCCATCCAGAGTTGTGTTAAAGCATTGAGTAATTTTTTTTTAATGTTTGGTTTCACTATGGGTATTTTGCAAAGACAATATGATGTTTTGCTTAACAACAGGGTCCGTTTAGGGCTTGGAGCTCTTTGTGGGAAAGGAGCTACCAAATCTCAGCCACAATCCTTCTCTTTGGAAGGCTTTTTAAATTGCATATAAGAATATATTATTTAAAATTGCACACAGTGTTTCTAGAGAACGTACTTTCAATGTTGGGATAATCTAGTTATAAGCATTTGTTTCTAGGTTTCACCAAAAATCTCTGGAGAATCGGATTTTAGGGACTAGAGAACTGAAGATCAAGAATGTTCTTGAGAGTGCCCTGCTCAGGTTTGCTCTGAGACTGGTGTGTGAGACATCTTTGCTGAAACACTTCCCTTGGTGGGGTATTGATTAGAAGCTGCAAACATGGTTTTACTTGATGTTCTGACCATTACAATGGATTAAATGTATTTCAAATAGATAAGCTAGAAGATGGGCTTTTAAATATGCAGAACAACAGAGCAGGAAGTCCATATGGCATAGAATAAAGACACACACACTTCTGAAAACTTAAAAGGCTGTCATCTGCTAGCCGGGCTGTAACAGCCACTCTCAAAGATAATTGCCACCCATGTGTCCTTGATGAAAAGTGCACCGCGATGCCCAGGAAATTGGCTTCAACTGCAACAAGCAAGATTTAGATTAGCTGAGGAGAGCTTCCTGCCTGAGAGCCCTGGGGTTAGCACAGTGACCCAGCCCTGAGCCTCAATCAGAGAGGGGCAGGGCGTGGACTTGGAGACGGGCCTGTGTGTCCTCAGACTTCCATCTTTTCTTTGGCCTTAAACTTCTCCCTGAGCCGTCGACTAGACAGGGTTGTTACTGCCTCCAGCATAATTGGACACGTGGTAAAATGAGTTTTAAGGGCCTTGGTTTATTTCCTAACTTCCCACTTGTCCAACTGTGATGGATTCTGATGCAGTCCACCCACAAACACTGGCTCAGACCTGCTCAGGGTGCTGGGCCCTGCTTGGGATGCTGGCTGCCTGCCCTCGGTAGCTTATCATCTGGCAGAGGAAGGCAAGCCAGGGTACACAGCAACCTCACACCACAAGCAGAGCTGCGAAAGGGCAGAGAAGGGAAATTGCAGACCGTGAGACCACCCAGGGAAAGGTTTCGCCCACGGGATGGGACACCTTCAAGGACGGGGAGGCAGGAGATGGAGGTGAGGCTAGGGCAAGGGGCCCAGTGGATGAAGAGCGAGGCTTGCATTCAGGCATTACCATCCATGCCTGCAGGGC
>JAQZBX010057042.1:0-12332 GCA_029593785.1 Cabassous unicinctus
CCCTTGATCTAACTACCAATTTACAGAAAATGCAGGGGACAGAGGAACATATTATGTGAAACCGTGGGAACATCAAGCAAAATATAAACTCTGAGAAACTCTAATAGGAAAAAGGCATTTATTTACCAAAGTGTGTATGTGAGAGTAAGGTCAATAAACTGACTGACTTAGGAGATATATCAACCACTTGCAGTAGGAAACTTAATTCATATCAGGAAATAAGAGTGAATGAATATTAGTGAAATTCAAACATTGAATGGGTATTTAATAATAAATGGTTGTGTTTTTTAAGTGTGGTAATGATATTACAGTTATATTTAAATAAAAGGGGCAGTCAATGAGTGTAATAAATAAGACTAGCAATGAGATGATAATTGTTGAAAATGGGTGATAGGTACCTAGGTAATTGCTATCTATTCTTTCTACTTTTGTATATATTTCAAATTTTTCATAAGGAAATATTAGGGAAAATGTTAGCCACTAAAACAATTTCTTAATTGTTTTGTGAGCCAAACAAACCATATCAAAAGGCTGGATTTGACCAACACACTGCCAGTTTGAAATTTTTGTGTAGAGTTTGGAAACAGGAATCTTTTACTTCAACATGGGAAAGCATCCTTTTCTCTCTTCCCATTCACCTCCTATCTCCCTTCTTTCTGCATTGCTTATTGAAAAGGGCCTTTTTCATCTGTGCAAGTGAATGACTAGGGGGCATTACAGATTGCTTGGAAGAGTATTTTCTCAAAATAAGTATACAGAGAGGATAAAATATGCATAGTTTCTTTGAATAGTGCCTCCAAGTATTTTATGTATATTTATTTGGACTCCACCTTATTCTACACCCTCAAAAAAAAAAAAAAAGGCAATAACTTTGTTTCAATTTTTGATTGCCTGAGGTATTTTGAAATTTTGGCTAATTGCATTTTCCCTGTTATCTCTGTGTGCCTCTATTTCAGGATGGAATGGGAAATTTAAGAATCACAGACAAAGGTCTAAAGCTAGAAGGAGACTCAGAATTCTTACAACCTCTCTACGCCAAAGAAATCCAGTCCCGACCAGTAAGTTTTTGCTGAGATAAGGAATTATTATTCCTCTGGAATCTAAATCTGGGGAAATCTATCCTGCTGTCAGCTGAGTTTAGAATGTTGGAGAAGGGGCATGTAGCAAAATAAACATGGCATTAAAATCTGAAGGCTTGGGTGTAAGCACCACTGTGGTGCTGTAAGCAAGTGATATTACCTCTCTGAGCCTCTTTCCATTTCTGCTAAATAGAGGGAAATAACCCCTGCTAATTAACTTTATAAGGCCTATATAAATAAGGCAAGAAAATAAACGTACTGTGCAATGTACTATGCAAATGCAGAATTGTATTGCTATCATTTTTTTAATTGCCATCTGCTTCCAAAATCATCTTGGAAACACAGAACCAGAATTTTGTTTTTTTATTAAGAATTTGGACTATGTGGATAATGTTGGTTAAAATCAAGTCAATATCAGCAAGCAGATGTGGCTCAAGCTTCCCACATGGAAAGCCCCAGGTTCAGTTCCTGGTGCCTCCTAAAAAAAAAAAACAAGGAAGCAAATGAAGAAAAACCAACTCAGGGGAGCCAATGTGGCTCAGTGGTTGAGTGGGGTTCACTCCCTGGCCCCGGTATCACAAAAAAAAAGAAAAAAGAAAAAGTCAATATCAACAACTATACCTAACATGGTTTTTAAATAATCATTGTATGTGTGTCATCTTTGCCAATACATCATAAAGCTTTGCATTCATTATATAATTCAGTGGATTGGGGACTATTGTTGCCTCTATTTTACAGATAAGAAATTTAGTTTCAGAGAAGAAAATTGTTCAAAACCACACATACTTACTACATAACATGGTATTTAAACTCAGGAAATCTGAATCTAAAGCTATTTCTGTTAACCACAACCTCCTACCTAAGTTTATTTTTTCTGAAAAAACAAAAATCATGATAGAATGATTCCTAGGTACCTTGCTTTTATTAAACAGTCTCATCAAAATCAATTTTGTTTTTGAGTGTTTTTTTTTTTTTTGTCAATTGTCATTTCTTCATTTTTAATTTATTTTTATTTTTCTAGTGGGTTTGCGGGATTTGCCAGTTGAAATGATTATTAATGCATTTTCTCTGCCTGGGATAGATCCATGTCTACCTGTAAGAAAGGAGAAACATGAAAGTTCCCCCAAAGCATCATTTGCATTGTGTGCATTGATTAGCATAATTAATGAGATTTAGCAACTTGGTGCAAATGGGTTATTTTATCTGACTGCTATCTAAACTACTGAATTATATTAAACTAAGAACACCTATTGAGTTGCCAAGAAGTTGACTTCATTGTGTGCCTAGTAAAAGAGAAGGAACCATGGTGTTAAAGTCATTTAAAATAGTAAATCAATTCAGCTATACAGTTCATTTCCAAAATTTAACTGTAAATTATAGCATACAAGCTTGGGCACTCAAAGTACCAAAAATATCATTAAGCATATTCTTTGTCTTCAGGGAACCTCTAGCTAAAGGAATAATGAAGTGAGTCAGCCCTTGTTTAATTTGGTGATGATTCTGCAGATGAGGAAAAGACTCCCAGATATGCATATATAATAAAATTCATCAGTGAAGTCACGGAAGCTCTAGCTGAAACACATGACAGATTCATTCTCTTTTCTCCATTGCATGCCACACACTAGTTGACTCCACCACCCTCTTTCACCAGCACTACTGCAGTAACTTCCATGCTGGTCTGCTGCCTTCTACTCTTCGCCTCATAATCCATTCTCCACTGTAGCCAAAGTAATCTTTTAAAAATGCAAGTCAAGTCCTTTCACCCCTTTGCAAAGAATTTTCCATTGACTTCCCAGTGCCCCTGGAATAAAATCCAAACTCCTTATTAAGGCCTATAAAATTCCCTATCAGTCTTTTTTCATGGTGGGCTGCTTCTGAGCATCTGGATCTAAGCTTTCACCTTTTTAGAAAGATCTTCCTTGACCAACCCTTAATGCAACAGCCACACATAAAACATCGCCACCCTGAGTTCTGCCCCCCATAACTGTCATTTGACATTCTTATTTGTTTTTCTATTCACCTCCTCAAAAAAAGTATATAAATCTGGAAAAGCAGGATATTGTCTGGCTTTTCCCTACTATATCCTCCAATTCTTACTGGAATTGAGTAAATGGATGGCTAAAAACTGAAAGTGTCCCTTAAACCTGCCCTCAAGGAGCAAGCATTGCTAACACTTTAGTGTATTTTTTCAGACATTTTCCTTTAATATATATATTTTTAAGAGAACCATACCCTGTATACTATTCTGCCCCATTTCTCCTCCAAAAAAGAAATTATTAAATTATAATTGACACACAATAAATAGTACATATTTAAAGTATTCAAATTGATAAGTTTGGCCTATGTATGTATGTGTGAAGCTACCTCCACAGTCAAGATAATAAACACATCAGTAACACCTAAGAGCTTCGACCCTCTTCTCTCCACCCCAGTCCATAGACAACTGCTGATTTGATATCTGTAATTATACATGTTGCATTTCCTAGAATTTTATATAAATGGAACAAAACAGTATATGTAACCCAATAATATTAAGAATAAGATGTCTATGTCATTTTTTCAATATGTTTTTAACCAGCTATTTACTATTTACTCTTCAATTTTAAGAAGAACAAGACTTTTTTTCCTGCAAATGGGGTATGTTCTGATTTGATTCAGGGCAAAGACTCTTAATACTTACATTTAAGGTAACATCAAAGCACAGAGAAGAGAATGGAGAATAACATATTAGGCATGACAATAAAAGTAGAATAGTCTCTATTTAAATTGTCAAGAAAAGTGAAAACAGAAATGTTGAATCAAAAAGCTGAAAGACTGCATTCAAAGCTTTGATTTAGTCTATAGGGACCCCTCCTCAGGAGCAGAGAGATAATTTTCAGCTGAACAAAATTTGGGGTTCTGATAGCAAAGAAGAAAGTGGAGGAAATGGCTCATGGACAGGCACCCAGTAGAATCTGCCATTCTTTCTGACTTAAAACCTCAGAAATAGCACTAACATATGTTAACTGCTTTTTATCCCCTGTCATCTGCTGCTTATTGGTTTTTCCTGGTGCACCTGGTCAATGCTTGCAAAACTCTTTTCTGTAGAATTATCTGCAACATCATTTCTCTGTAGATCATAGCTGTTTCTATTTCATGGGGCATCTCCTTCTGTGTTTCCCATTGAAAAGACATCAGTATCCAGTTGAATTAGATTAGTCAGCCACTCTAAGTGAGGATAACTAATTAAGCAACACTTAAGTTCATTTTGGTTTTGCGTTTCATTGGTCTGAGAGAAATTGAGATTGGTTAAGTAATGCACACAATGTTCAACACTGTATCCGATTTCCTTATTGAAGTTTACAACCCTGGTAAAGTCACTACAAATTGATTAGTGTGATAGCAATCACTTAGAGAGATAAGTTAATGAGAAGATGTTCATCTCAATAAAACCTTCCATCTGGGAATTGGATGAAAGCCCCAGAACCTTCTAGCTTCATCCACTTGGCTACATAGCTTCTAAGTGGTATAGAATTCATGATACTTAGAAAATTGATTGAGAAGGACACACACTAAATTAACTCTTCTACCATGATATCCAAAGGCCTGCCTGTCCCTTCAAATACCATTTGAATTTATTAGCACAGAAATTTGTAAGTTTAATCATCTCTAATAATATAGAACCCTATATTTGAATCCCCACTTCTATGTGCTGGGCATCTTTTTGTTATTGTTGTTGTTATGCTTTTATTGGGGGGGGGCATCTTTTAAATTGATAAACACAGCTACAATTTTTAGCAGGGAGATTCCAGAAAATAGATTGAATGAATAAGCATTAAGGAGAGCTTATGCAAAAAGTGTCTTTTAGGACATGAGTGACAGATTGTCACTCTTTTGGAGAGGTCTCTTACCTTGTTCCCATGATGGTGGAACTAGATGTTTCTGTATAACTTAGTATGAAATGGCAAGGGAAAGAAGACTAGCATTTATCAAGCACCTACTATGTGCCAGTCACTGTGATAACTTTACATAAAGAGACCTACAACAATGGGAGAAAAAATATATACAATGAATTTATCTCCAATCCTTTCCTCAAACTACAGTTGAGGTGGGTATAGGGGTCCTAACTCATTGCAATATTGAATTTAGAAGTTCAGGAGAAGAGACTGAAGCAAGAGAAGCCAGAGGAGGTATAAAAATTAGCTTAAGTTTGGGGAATAAAGTAGAAAGCCATTGTATAAGGTTTAAGGGTATTTTTATATCTTTTAAAAAATGTTTACCCCATATAAAGCTCACATAATTTAACATCTTCCCACCTACCAAAACTTGCCTATAGAATTATGAAATTGTGTCTAAAGGGGGTTCTTAGAGTTTGCCTTTACCAAGAGGCAGTGTATCACTATTCTTAAGGACATGTGCTGTATTCTTGGACTTGAATGACCACCAGTGCCACCATTTTCCAGCTGGGGTATCTTTGACCAATTTCTTAACGTCTGAAAACCTGTTTTCCCATCTCTATATTTGAGATGATATTAGTAACTACCTCATGGGGGGTGTAAATAATGCTTATTAAGTGCTCAATACAGAAATTGACATGAAATGAGTATTCCAGAATTGATAGCACCTACTCTTACCCTCTTCTCCTGATGATGATGGTAGTTTTCAATATTAACTTAATTTTCATCTAGTCCTAGTATCCCGTTTGAACTTTGTTATGGATTGAATTGTGTTTCCCAAGAAGATATATTCAGGTCCTAACCCTTGGTCACATGAATGTGACCCTATTTGGAAGTAGAATATTTGAAGATGTTATTAGTTAAGATGAGGCCAAACTGGATTAGGGTGTGCCCTTAATCCAGTATGACTGGAATCCTTCCAAACAGAGGAAATTTGGACATGGTCAATAAAATACAAATAGAGAGGGAGACAGCCATGTGGCAGAGGTAGAGATTGAGTTATACCATACACCAAGGAACAGAATGGATTGCCGGCCAATGCCAGAACTCTATAGACTTCACAGGAAGCATGGCACTGGCCAACACCTTGATTCAGACTTCTAGCCTCTATAAATGTGAGATAATACATTTATGTTGTTTAAGCCAACTAGTGGTACTTTGTTATGGTAGTCCTAACAAGCTTCCTCTGATCCAATGGCAAAGTAAGACAAACGTCCTCTAAAACAATGGTCTTTCAGCTTCCACTTGAATGTCGTCTTAAAGATAAATTCATTACCCTCTGGGGAAACCCATTCCATAATCAGTAGCTTTTGGTTTAAAATTGTTCTTTCTTTCACTGAGGTATACTCTTCCAATGTTCAACTCACTTTGCTCTCATTCTTCTGCCTAAAACTTTTTCATAGTTCTGGCATACATAGATTACTGTCACAGTCTTTCTTAAATAATAGATTGGCAGTATATGTCAAGTACTTTAAGAATGTTTATATTCTTTGATCCAGTAATGATATTTCCACTCATATTATAAAACATTGTAAAGGCAAGATATAATAATATATTAAAAGGTCAAAACATACATACATACCAGTGGTTTATTAATGCCAGTCTAGTGTTGATTCATATGAAAATCTGAATTCAGCATCAAAATTATGTTTCAAGGTTTCCAAGCTTATCATTATTTATGAAAGTTAAGAAGTACCTGCATACTTTTTGAACTCTGAGCTAGTCATCCTCACCATGCATTTTTATGTTTGGATTTACCATCTCTTTGCTTTATAGAAGGATGAGGTTTTGTAAATTCCAATTTGATTTTAGCATTATAGAGTTGAAGTTTATTTCAGTGGCCTGAATTACTTCTAGGCTGGATATTGAAAGACTATAAAAATTCAATTAGTGAGTAACCCCTGAAGGTGGTAGAATGAGATGCTCTAGGGTTCTTCCCACCCCCACCCCCCCACCACCACCACTGCCTGAAGATTCTACCCAAGGTGGAGCAGCCAAGACTGATAGAGGAGGCCCAGAAAGAGACAAGCCCTATGCCTGGTTGCCTGAAGCTGAGCTCCAGGAAATGGTAGATTCTGGAAGGGAAGGAAGATACCTCAGCAGAGATCGATAGCCATCTTGCTTTGCTACATGGCCAGACAACAGGATGAACAGTAGATGACTTTGGTGAGAAAACACCTCTGATGATGCCTCGATTCGGACAATTCATGGCCCTGGAACTTTTAAGGTTTACCCCAAATAAATCCCCATTATAAAAGTAAACATATTTCTGGTACTTTGCATCTGCAGCTCTTTGGCAAACTACAACAGAAATTGGTACCAGGAGTGGGGTCATGCCTCTTGGAATTACCAAAAATGTTGGAACAGTTTTATAAATGGGAAGGGGTATTTTTTTGGAGGAATCGTGAGATGCTTGGTAGAAAAGGCCTAGATTGCTTTGACAAGACTTTTGGTAAGAATATGGACCCTAAAGTTATTTCTAATGAGATCTTATACAGAAATGATGGCTGGAAAGAAAATGATCCTTGCTTTAAAGTGTCAGAGAACTTGGCAAAATTGACTTTTGATGTTAGATGGAAGGCAGAATTTGAAAATAACAAGCTTGGACATTTAGCTGAGAAGATTTCCAAATTAAACATGGAAAATGCAGCCTGGTTTCTCAATGCAGCTTATAGCAAAATATGAGGGGAAAGAGATAAACTGAAAACTAAACTGCTGGGCACAAAAAATCCAGAAAATGATGATTTGGGAAATTCCAAGCTTCCAGAAAATAAGCCCCCAGAGTATAGTGCCCATATGAGGACTTAATTAAACTCAGAACTTCTAAGTCAGAATTGGAAACACAGTTATCAAGGAAGGACTTGTGGAAAGTCTTACTGTCTGATGGATTGGACCCTGTCTCCTGCATGCTAAACAAACAGGCTTTTTGCAAGATCTGTATGAATGAAGCCACTGTTATCCTGGACTAAAAGGGACAGGGAGGGTAGAGATTGAAGGAAAAATGGCTTCAAGAGGAAAACCATGGAAACTGAGGTCTAGAAGGCTGAGAGAGGGACCCCACCCATATGTGCAGAAAGGGTGTGTTTGCCCTGGCATTGAAGAGGGGTAGATCTTCCAATCTGCTGTTCAGGGAGAGTGTGGCCATCCCAGGCTACAGAGAGGGTGGGGCACATTCCCTGGTGGTTGGGGAGAGTTAGATCACCATCCCATTGCTTTGAGGAAGTTGGGCCTATTCCCCATAGATTAGGGAGAATTAGGTCACCACCCCACTGTACTAATCATGATGAGACTGTCCCCCAGAGATTGGGAAAGTGTGGCCATCACCCCAGTGTTCTTAGAGGGTGATTTCTAGAGCTCAGTGGCCACCCAGATGCTTGATGAAGGGTAGAACTGAGAAAATGGCTACTGGGCAAGCCTGGGGAAGGAGTGGGCCCCCATGAGGCCCCAAGGAGAAGATGACATCATTCTAGAGATGACTCTCAGATTTTGAAATCTAATGAAGTATGCCCTACAGATTTTCAGAAATGTTGGGGACCCATGGCACCTGTTTCCCTCCCAATTTCTCCTTATGGTAATGCAAATGTTTATCCTATGTCTGTCCTTCCTTTGTATAATGGAAGCAGATAACTTGTTTTCTAAGTTTCACAGGTCTACAGACAGAGGGGAAGTTTGCCCCAAGACAAACTTCATGCCTATAGCTGATTTTTTATGAGATTTTGTACTTAGCATTACTACTGAAATGATTTAAGGTTTTTGGAATAACCTTATTATTTGAATAATGAATGAATAATGCATTATTCATGTATTATTCATGAGTTCATCTCTCCATGGGCCTCAGCTCTTTGAGACTCTCAGGGGCTTCTCTCCTTGCAGCTCAGCTATGAGTGAAACTGGAGTCTTTTCTCTCACATTTTAGGACCAAATATGGCAGCTTCCTTTTGCATATGGAAGGAACAGGTCTTTTTGGGATTAAGAGGGTGGAGTGTCACAATTTGAAGTTCTTTTATGAATCCCAAAAAGATTATGTTTTTAAGCTAATGTATTCCTATTGGTGTGATACTCTTTGATTACATTAAGTTCGGTCGGGGGTCTTTTGATTAGATTACTTGATAAGATCACCTTAAAGCTTTTCATTGGACTATATCAGTGAGGTGTGAGCCAGCTTGGGTTTCCACCCTATTGATGGGTCTGATATAAATGGAAACACACAGAGAGACACAGACACAGGAAAAAGGAAGCTGCCATATTTGATCCTGCACAGAGAGACACAGACACAGGAAAAAGGAAGCTGCCATATTTGATCCTGCAATGTGAGCCTAGCTACAAGGAGAGAAGCCCCTGAGAGTCTCAAAGAGCTGAGGCCCATGGAGAGATGAGCCATTATGCCTGATAGCTTGCAGCTGAACTTGGGAAGAAAGCAGCTGAGACTGTTAGAGATGATTTGGAAAGAGACAAGCCCTATGCCTGGTTGCCCACAACTGAGCTCTGGGAGATAGTAAAACACTGCCCCTTCCCCACCCTTCCTCAGGGCAGTGCAGAGCTGGCCTATGCTCCCAGTGCAGGTCACTAGTCCTGGTTTTGGAAGCAACAGACTAAACCTTGTGTAGCTATTAGGGTGCATATATGTCTGAGCCAATCTATCTGCCAGAAGCTAGAAGGACTGAACTAGGGTTCTAATTGCAGGCTCACTGTCCCAGAACCCACTGTGCAGAAAGGTGGTGTGCAGGGCAGCCAGTAAGCTACAGAGATTAGTCAAATTGCAGCTTCCTTGGTCAAATGACTGGTGGCTGTGGAACATGCAGTGTAATACCTGGGACCAGGAGGAAACACTATTTCCTAGGGAAGAATAGGACATTCAGTTCTGTGTAAATGGGTGGATTCCTAGGGACATGAGTACATGCCCAGGACAAAACATATACTCAGAAAAAATTGGGAGAACTCTATACTTCCACCATGGGCTGTTCTTAAACTCATGGCTAAGCAGACTAAGCTTTGAAGAAGAGCCCTTGAACAGGCCAGTCTTCAAAGACTGGGAAGGGGGTTTTCTTTACTTTGTTGTTGTTGGTTCCTGGCATTTAAGAAAAGCTCTATCATAATACTATCTATATACAAGCTTATAGAAAACACACTTCCATTACTAAATTCCAGATGTAACACCTTAAAATATCAAAATATCCAGTATACAACAAAATATTACAAGACATACAATGAAACATGATTGTCCATGCAAAGAAAGAAGATATATTATTAGATAGCATTAAGGAGGAAGGCCAACCTTAGACATACTCGGGACATTTAAAATGCTGTCTGAAATATGATTAAAGAGCTAAAGGAAATCACAAAGAACTAAAAGAAGTCAGATAAACAATGGTGAAAAAAATGAGAATTTCAATAAAAGCCTAGAAATAATAAAAAAGAACAAAAATACTGAAGCTGAAGGCTACAATAACTGAAATTTTTATAATTACCTAGAGGGTTTCAACAGCAGTTTGGAGATGGCAGGAGAATCAATTAACTTGAAGATAAGGTAATTGAAATTATTCAGTCTGAGGAGAAGAAAGAAGGAAAAAAGAATAAAGAATGTGAACAGAATCTGAGGGATTTGTAAGATACCACCAAGCATATAAACATTATGGGAGTCCCAGAAGGAGATGAAATAGAGAAAGGGGAAAAAAGAATATTCAAACAATAGTGTCTGAAAACATCCCAAGTATAACAAAAGACAATAATTTACACACTCAAAACTTCAGTGATTTTCAAACACAGTGTTGCTAAAAGCTGCTGATAGCAATATACTCAAAATGGGTTGTTCTTTACAATGAGAGTTTATTAGCTTGCAAGCTTACAGTTCTGAGACTGAGCAAAGTGCCCAGATCAAGGCATCATCAGAAGATGCTCTCTCACCATAGACTGGTTGTGTGCAATCCTGTACTTCTCTATCACCATCTGTCAGTCTCTGCCTTCTCCTTTAGGATCCATTGCTTTCAGCTTCTAGCTGTTTCATCTATGACTTTCTTTCTCAGCTTCTGTGACTTCCTCTCTGAACTCCTGTGGCTTTTTCTCTTTATGTATCTCTCCTTATTCCAATTTATAAAGAGCTACAGTAAAAGGATTAAAACCTACCCTGGATCACACCTTACTGAAGTAATCTAATCAAAGGCCCCTATCAGAAGTAATTTAATCTAGAAGTCCCACCTACAATAGGTTCATACCCACAAGAATGGATTAGCGCTAAGGACATGATCTTTTCTGGGGTACATATAGTCTCAAACTACCACACAGGATATACTTGAATAGAACTACACTGAAACACATTATAATCAAACTGTAAAATGCCAAAGACAAAGAAAGATTCTGAAAGCAGCAAGAGAGTAGTAATGTGCCATGTACAATGGAACCTCAATAATTAAGTGCCAATTTCTCATACAAAATGGGGAAAATGGTAGTAAAATAGCATACTTAAAGTGCTGAAAGGAAAAGAAAATGTCAACCAAGGATTTAAGCAACTAAACAGGGGTAATCCTAAAGATCTAGAACAGTTTGAACCAAGAAACAAAGAACATCATTAACATACAGCCTCTTGCCACTAAATCCCTATGCAAGAGAGAGAAATTGATCATCAGAGTAAACTCACCATCATAATCAGATGCCTAGATATCAGCAAAAAAAACTGCAAACCATACTGAGAAAGGATGATGTGGCTCAAGCAAAGGAATATTTTAAAAACCCAGATGAGACACAGGATTTGAGAAAACTAATCATAGAGGTTCATGCAAAAGCCCTAAATAAAATCAACAAGTTGAAAGACATTATGGCTAAAGAGATAAAGCACATCAAGAAGACACTGGGTAACCACAAAGAAGAATTTGAAAACCTGAATAGAAAAATAATAGACCTTGTGGGAATGAAAGACAATAGGTAAGATTAAAAATACAGTAGAGGCATACAACAGCAGATCAGAAATCATAGAAGAAAGAATAAGTGATGCAGAAGGCAGAAGGCTGAAATTGAAGGGAGGTAAGAACAAAGAGAAAATAATGGAAAAAACTGAGCAGGGGCTCAGGGAGTTGAATGATAATATGAAGCACAAAAACATATGTGTCATGGGAGTTCCAGAAGAAGAAGAGAAGGGAAAGGAGGGAGAAAGAGTATTTGAGGAAATAATGGCTGAAAATTTTCCAACTCTCATGAAAGAAACAAATTTACACATCCAAGAAACACAGTGTACTCCAATCAGAATAAATCCAAATAGACCTAGTTCAAGACACATACTACTCAGAATGCTAAATACCAAAGATAAAGAGAGGGAAGCGGGTGT
>JAQZBX010057043.1:0-18053 GCA_029593785.1 Cabassous unicinctus
GGGCATCCCTCTTAATTTATTTATTTATTCTTATAATTTTAAAAATATTTTAAAAGATGCTTAGATTACATAAATGTTACACAAAAATTACAGGGATTCCCATATTCCCCACCTGCCACACCTCCCACAACGTCCCACATAAACACCTTTCATTAGTGTGGCATGTCACCTGCAATAGATACACACATCTTGGGGTTTTGCCAATAAGCATGGACCATAGTTCACATTGTAGACCACACTCTCTCCCACACAGTTCTGTATGTTCTATGCTGATATATAATGGCCTATATCCATCACAGTAATATCACACAGGATAATTCCCAAGTCCCAAAAAAGCCCCTGTATTACAACTACTTTTCCCTCTCCCTGCCCCAAAAGCATCCAGTGGCCACTGGCTCTACATAAATGTTGTAATTACTTCCAATGCTTGAATCACAATATGTGTGCAACAGAATACCAGTAGGTCCACTCTAGTCCATTGATCTTCCCCCAATCCTGAGGAGTCTGGGATGGTGATGACCACTGCATCTCCAAGTGAGAGGGGGCTCATATTCCAAGGGTGATATGGATGGGATTATCCTTCCTACATCTGCAGACTCTCTCCATTCCCTGGGATGGTCGTTGTCCATCATCATCTCCTCGCCAGGTGTCTTGGGTGAGTCCACTGAGATTTAGAGTAGGAGTTGCAGCTCCACCGAGATTCCAGGTACAGCTGGCACATGGAGAGGCCAAAGGTTCCAGTCTCTGGAAGTACACCTACAAGCTCCAGCACCACATATAGGTTTGAATAGAAGGGACTGATGGACCATGTGAAGGAAGGACTTATTTGAGTCCAACACTGTCACTCTCAGAAGCACAGATATCAAAGTATACAAAGTATAGCTCACTGATAAGGCATCAATCTCTGGAATTATACCCCCTTATATAGGACCTGGGTGTCTCCAGAGCCCTAAGGAGACCCTCTGTTTGTGGTGATATCCACTTTGGTGTTCTATGAGATCCTACTGTAGTGTGTGTAAGCCTAAAATCTGGGATGACTTTCCAACTCTCTTTGAAGTCTCTTAGCCATATGAACTCATTTGTCTTTACCTTTTCCCAATTTTACTCAAGGTATTTTTCCAGACATATTGCAAGTTGGCACTTGGTAGTAATCCCTCATTGCCAAGGAGGCTCATCCCTGAGAGTCATCTCCCACCCTGGGGGGAAGGTAATGCATTCATATGCTGAGTTTGGCTTAGAGAGAGGCCACATTTGAGCAACAAGGAGGCTCTCGGATGGCAACACTTAGGGACTCCATAACAGAAGGCTAAGTTTCAATTACAAGAACAAAGACTCGTAAGGCTAGTCATCAATAACAAGACCCCATTAGTGGACCATACCCCTTTTGCCAGACACTGCCCCTGCACTTGGGGGACTGCTGCTGCTTCCTAAAGAATGTGGCAGAGCTCTCCAGGGTGGGAATTCAGTATTCTTTCATTTATTGGGTGATTCTCTACCCACTGTGACCATGCCACACCCCTTGATCATTTGAACAATTTTAGATATCTTTTATATATATTCAGGTGAACTTCCTCCCATGAAACCTCCATCGCAGAAACCCACCACCAATGATCCTCTCCTGCACCCATTGTTGCCCTTCTGTGATCCAAAGCTTCCTTAAAGATGAAGCCCATATAATAGCCTAATACAATTAATAGGAAAATGAAGTAATAATAATAAGTTTAAATGTAAGAGATAAAATACATGGAAACCTAAAAAAAATCCAGTAAAAATAAAATAAAATTAAAGGATAGGGATAATCAAAGAAAGGGAAAAACACAAAAAAATTTTTAAAAAATTAAATATTTTTCCTTTTATCACTGCATTTTCTGGTGTCCAGTCTGTTCCTTGGAACCTTCCCCCTCTCATTACCCAGTGGCTCCCAATTTTTCATTTAATTTTCAATGAAGTTTTAGGTCACAGCAAGTCACACACAGAATACTAGAGACCCATAAACTCAAAGCCCTCCTCCTTACCTCACCCCATATTAAAACCTTTTCAAATGTTGATGGTAGTATTGTTATAACTGTTATACAGATAGTAAAACATAGCTACTAAGCATTGTCAATGGTTTACATTATGGCTTACAATTTAGATGGTACAGTTTAATAATTTTTGATATTTACCATGTCCTGTGCCCATCACTGTAAGGTAATGAAAAACATTTCCCTTGACCACTTAAAAAACCTTTTTTCATCTATTTTGTTCCTCCTTCCCCATCCCCCTGGGGCATATGACACCCCCCTGTTTTGACTCATTGAATGACAAGATTCATACTTACATGCAACACAGGACTTGACGCACTGATTGTCTGCCCCTATTAGGATCCATCCTGGCTCATAAGAGATGCCCACCTATCTGTTTCTGGGTAAATCGTTCCTCCCAAAGATGCGGGTCCACCTCCTTTCCACTCACCTTGAGGGTCTCCACTTGCTGACACAACATATTATGACAGGGTAAACACTTACACAATCCCCAGAAGCCTACTGCAGATGCACCCCGGCCTGAATTCCCCCCCAAACTACACCCTAAACCAGTGACACTACCTTGCCATATTGCCATAAGAACATTTCCACTCCTGCACTTTCAATCTCATACCCACAAATCCCGTGTTCACCTAGTCCCTCTCCCATCTCTCCCCGCCAGTATCTTGGGTATTCTAACCCACCCTTCCTAATCTACACACCTGTAAACACTGCACTACCAAACCCAGTAATATCACTACCAACCTGTCCTATCCTTCAATATGCAAATATAGTCTATCGCTTTACTATAGATTATGACCATATGGGTAACTGCTCACAACCTTCTCTTCTCTTTTCTCTCCTGTTAACCATTCTTTCAGACAATGGTTCCCAGAGACTGCTCACTTTCCTCAATTCAAATCAGTGAGATCATGTACTGTTCATTCTTCAATGCCTGGCTTGCTTTATTCAACATAAGGTCTTCAGGATTCATCCATGTTATTCTGTGGTATTAGCACTTTATTCCTTCTTACAGCTGAGTAATATGCCATTATATGTATGTACCACATTTTGTTGATCCATTCATCTGTTGATAGGCATCGGTGTTGATTCCAAATTTTGGCAATAGTGAACAATCCCGCTTTGAACATTGGTGTGCATATATCTGTCCAAGTCTCTGCATTCAATTCTTCTGGTTTTCTATGCAGTAGTGGAATTGCTGGATCATACAGAAGATCTATTGTTAGTTTTCTGAGGAACCACGAAAGTGTCCTCAACAGTGGCTGGACAAATACACAATCCTACCAGCAGTGGATGAGGGTTCCTATTCCTCCACATCCTCTCCAACTCTTATAGTTTGCTGTTTTTAAAATAGATGCCATTCTTTAATAATATTATTATTTTAAATGATGCTTAGATTACATAAATGTTACACAAAAATTACAGGAAATCCCATATTCCACACCTCTCACACCTCCCATAACATCCCACATAAACAACTTTCATTAGTGTGGCACAACACCTACAATGGATTTGCATATCCTGGGGCTTAAGCACTAAGCATATACCATAGCTCACATTGTAGACCACACTTTCTCCCACACAGTACTGCATGTTATATGCTGATTTAAAGTGACCTATATCTGTCATTGTAATGTTACTCAGGATAATTTGCAAGTCCTGAAAAAGCCCCTGTATTACAACTGCTTTTCCCTTCCCTGCCCCCAAAGCATCCAGTGGCCACTGGCTCCACCTCAATGTTGTAATTTCTTCCATTGTTTGAATCACAATATGTCTACAACAGAATACCAGTAAGTCCACTCTCGTCCATAGCTCTTCCCTCAATCCTGAGGAGTTTGGGTTGAGAGGGGGCTTATGTCCCAAGAATACAATGCATGGGATTATCTTACTTGCAGGTGCAGACTCTCTCCCTTCACTGAGATGGCTGTTGTCCATCATCGTCTCCTCACCAGGTGACTTGGGTGAGTCCATTGAGCTGTAGAGCAGGAGTTGCAACTCCACTGAGATTCCAGGCACAGCTGGCATATTGGCAGGCCAGATGCTCCAGTCTCTGGAAGTACACCTACACACTCCAGCATCACATATAGGTTTGAATAGAAGGGACTGATGGAGCATGTGCAAGGAGGACTTATTTGCGTCCAACTCTGTCACTGTCAGGAGCACAGATTCCAAAGTAGAGCCCACTGATAAGCCATCAATCTCTAGAACTAACCGCCCTTATATAGGACCTGGGTGTCTCAAGAGCCATCAGGAGCCCCTCTGTGTGGGGTGATATCCAGTTTGGTGTTCTAAGAGATCCTACTGTGGTGTGTGTAAGCGTTACCTCTGGGATGATCTCCTAACTCTATTTGAAGTCTCTTAGCCACATGAACTCATTTGTCTTTACCTTTTCCCCCTTTTATTCAAGGTCTTTTTCAAGTCATATTGCCATTTGGCACTTGGTATTAATCCCTCATTGCCAGGGAGGCTCATACCTGGCAGTCATGTCCACCACTGAGGGGAAGGAAATGCATTCATATGCTGAGTTTGGCTTAGAGAGAGGCCACATTTGAGCAACAAGGAGTCTCTCATGTGGAAACCCTTAGGCATCCCATAGCAGTAGGCTAAGCTTCAATTATGACAGCAAAGACTCATAAGGCTAGTCATCAAAAACAAGAAGATATTAGTGGATCATACTCCTTTGCCACACACTGTGCCTGCACTCTGGGGAGTTTTGCTACTCCCTTGGAGATTGTGGCAGAGCTCTCCAGGCTGGGAATTCAGTATTTCCTCATTTATTGAGTGATTGTCTACACACTGTGAACAAACCCCACCCCTTGATCATTTGAACAATTTTATACATATTTCACGTATATTCAGGTGAACTTCTTCCCATGAAACCACCATCCCAGACAGCCCCCACAAATGATCCTCTGCTGGCCCCATTGTAAACCTTCTGTGATCTAAATCTTCCTTGAAGATGAATCCCATATAATAGTCAAATATAATTAACAGGAAAATGAAGTAATAATGATAAGCTTAAATGAAAGAGATAAAATACATGGAAACTCAGAAAAAAAATCTAAAAATAACATAAAGTTAAAGATTGGTACTTTCAAAAAATATGATAAAACCAAAAAATTAGAAAATAAAATTAAAAAATAAAAACAAAAAATTATTTTTATTATTTTTTCCTTTTATCACTGCATTATCGGGCATCCAGTCTGTACCAAGGCACCTTTCCTCTCTTACTCTCCAGTGTTTCCCAAATTTTCATTTAGTTTTCAAAGAAGTTTTAGGTCACAGCAATGTCATACACAGAATACTAGAGACTCCTATATATCCAACCTCCTTCCCCTTTCTCACCCCATATTAAAACCTGTTTTTTTTTTTTGGATGGTAGCATTGTTATAACTGCTTTACAGATAGTGAAACATAGCTACTAAACATTGTCAATGGTTACATTACAATTTACAATTTAGACGTTACAGTTTAATAATTTTTGATGATATTTACCATGTCCTATATCCATTACTGTATGGTAATGAAAAACATTTCCCATGACCATGAAATACCCCCTGGTTGATCTTTTCTGTTGCTCAGTCCCCATCCCCCTGGAGCACATGACACTCCCCTGTCTTGACTCATTGGATGACAAGATTCATACTTACATGCACAAGATGTCTTGACATGCTGATCATCCTCCCGTATTAGGACCCAACCTTGCTCCTAAGAGACACCCACCTGTCTGTTTCTGGGTGAATCTGTCCTCCCAAAGATGGGGGTCCATCTCTTTCCCACCCACTGTGTGGGTCTCCACTCTCTGACACAACATATTATGACAGGATGAACACTCACACACTCCCCAGATGCCTACTCCAGGTGCACCCCGGCCTGAATGTTCCCCCAATCTACACCCTAAACCAGTGACACTACCTTGTCATATTGCCATAAGAGCTTTCCCATACCTGTACTTTCAACATCATATCCACAAATCCCATGCTCACTTAGTCCTCCTCCTATTTCTCCCTGGGTATTCTAACCTGGCCTTCCTAATCTACCAACCTATCAATGCTGCACCACCAAACCCAGTAATTTCACTACCCACCTGTCCTATCCTTCAATATACAACTATACTCTTTACCATAGATTATTACAATATGGGTGATGACTCACAACCCTCTCTTCTCTTTCTCTCCCTTGTTAACTGATCTTTCAGACAATGGTTCTCATAGACTGCTCACTTTCCTCAATTCAAATCAGTGTGGTCATGTACTGTTTATCCTTCAATGTCTGGCTTGCTTTACTCAACATAAGGTCTTCAAAATTCATCCATGTTATTCCATGTGTTAGCACTTTATTATTTCTTACAGCTGAGTAATATTCCATTGTATGTATGTACCACATTTTGTTTATCCATTCATCTGTTTATGGGCACCGGGGCAGATTCCAACTTTTGCCAATTGTGAACAATGCCGCAGTGAACATTGGTGTGCATATATCTGTTCGTGTCATTGCTTTCAATTCTTCTGGGTATATACTCAAAAGGGGAATCACTGGATCATATGGAAAATCTATTGTTTGTTTTCTGAGGAACTGCCAATCTGTCCTCCACAGTGGCTGGACCATTCCACAATCCTACCAGCAGTGGATGAGGGTTCCTATTCCTCCACATCCTCTCCAACACTTAGTTTCTGCTGTTTTTTTATTAGCTGTCATTCTGATGTGTGTAAGACGGTATCTAATTGTAGTTTTGATTTGCATTTCCCTAATAGCTAGCGGTGTTGCACATTTTTCATGTGCTTTTTAGCCCTTGAATTTCTTCCTTGGAGAATTGTCTTTTCAAGTCACTTGGCCATTTTTTCAATGGGTTGTTTTTCTTTTTAATTTCGAGATGTAGGATTTTTTTTATATATGCAGAATATTAGGCTCCTATCAGATATATGGTTGTCAAATATTTTCTCCCATTGGGTTGGCTGCCTTTTTATTTTCTTGATAATGCCTCTGAAGCGCAGAAGTTTTTAATTTTGAGGAGATCCCTTTTATCTATTTTTTTCTTTTGCTGCTCGTGCTTTGGTTGTGAAGTTCATAAAACCATTTCTTATTACAACTTCCTGTAGATGCTTCCCTAAATTATCTTCCAAGGTCTTTATGGTTTTGGTTATTATATTTAGAACTTTTAATCCGTCTTCAGTTAATTTTTGTATAAGGTGTGAGATGGTGTTCCTGTTTCATTTTTTTGGATATCGATATTCAGTTTTCCAAGCACCACTTGTTAAAGAGGCCATTCTCTCCCAACTGAGGGGGCTTGGTGGCCTTGTTGAAAATCAGATGACTGTAAATGTGAGAATCCACATCAGAAATCTCAGTTCCATTCCATTAGTCAATATGTCTATCCTTGTGCAAATACCATGCAGTTTTGACCACTGTAGCTTTGTAGTATATTTTAAAGTCAGATTATGTGATACCTCCTACTTCATTTTTGTTTTTCAATATATCTTTGGTGATTCGGGGCCTCTTACCTCTAAAAATATATTTTGTAGTTTTTCCAGTTCCTTAAAAAATAGTGTTGATATTTATTGGGATTGAATTAAATCTGTAGATTATTTGGGTAACATAGACATCTTGATGAAGTTTGTTCTTCCTATCCTTGAACACGGAATATTCTTCCATTTATTTAAGTCTTCTTTGATTTCCTTTAAAAATGTTGTGTAGTTTTCTGTATATAAGTCCTTTGCCTTTTTAGTTAAATATATTCCTAGGTAATTGATTCTTTTACTTACTATTGTAAAGGGGATTTTTCTCTTTAATTCTTAATTAGATTGCTCATTATTGGTGTACAGAAATGCTACTTATTTTTGAGCATTGATCTTATAGCCTGCGACCTTACTGAACTCCTTTATAAGTTCTAGAACCTTTGTTGTAGATTTCTCGGGGCTTACAAGTGTAGGATCATGTCATCTGTAAATAAGGAAATTTTTACTTCTTCTTTTCCAATTTGGATGCCTTTTATACTTTTTCCTTGCCTCAGTGCTCGAGCAAGTACTTCTAAGACAATGTGAAATAGGAGTGGTGATAGTGGGCATCCTTGTCTTGTTCCCAATCTCAGAGGGAAGGCTTTTAGGATTTCACAATTGAAGATGATGTTAGCTTTGGTTTTTTCATACATACCCTTTATCATGTTCAGAAAGTTTCCTCCTATTCCTATCTTTTACAGTGTTTTCATCAGGAAAGGATGCTGCATTTTGTTGAATGCATTTTCTGCATCTATGTAAATGGTCATAGGGTTTTTTCTTTCAATCTGTTTATGTGCTGTATTACATTGATTGATTTTTTTATATTGAACCATCCGTGCATACCTGGGATGAAACTTACTTGGTCATGGTATATAATTCTTTTGGTATGTTGTTGAATGTGATTAGCAAGTATTTTGTTGAGCATTTTAGCATCTAGTTTCATTAGAGAAATAGGTCTGTAATTTTCCTTTCTTGTGGTATCTTTGTTTGGCTTTGGTACAAGGGTAATGTTAGCATCATAGAATGAGTTAGATAATATGCCTTCTACTTCTATTTTTTGGAAGAGCTTAAGCAAAATTGGTATTAGCTCTTTTTGGAATGTTTAGTAGAATTCAGCTGTGAGGTCATCTGGTCCTGTGCTCTTCTTATTTTGGAGGTTTTTGACGACTGAGTCTATCTCTTTACTTGTAATTGGACTGTTGAGTTAATCAAATACTTCTTTCATCAATGTAGACTATGATTTACTTGAAATTTGTCCATTTCCTCTAAATTATCATTCTTGTCGGCATATAATTTTTCAAAGTATCCTCTTTTACTGTGGGGTCTGTAGTGATATTCCATTGCTCATTCCTTATATGTGTTTTTGCATCTGTTCTCTCTTTTTCTATGTTAGTCTGGCTAAGAGTTTGTCAATTTTTTTATCTTCCCAAAGAACAAGCTTTTGGTTTGTTATTATTTTTTAGCGCTATCTTATTCTCTATTTCATTTAGTTCTGCTCTGATCTTTGATATTTCTTTCTTTTTACTTTCTTATGTTTAGTTTGTTGTTTTTTTTCAATTCCTCCAAGTGTGCAGTTAGTTCTTCAATTTCAGCTCTTTCTTCTTTTCTTCTATTTGTATTTATGGCTATGAGCTTCCCTCTCAGGACAGATTTGCCTGTATCCCACAGGTTTTGATATGTTTTGCTTTCATTTTCATTAGGTTCAAATTAGTTAATGATTTCTATTGAGATTTCCTTTTTGACCCACTGTTTGTCTAAGAGTGTGTTTTTTAACTTCCATATCTTTGTCCCTAACCTGTTTCACTGGTATTACTGATTTCCAATTCCATTCCATTGTGGCCAGAGAAATTACTTTGAATTGTCTTGATCTTTCTGAATTCATTGAGAGTGGTTCTGTTGCCTAGCATGTGGTCTATCTTGGAGAATTTTCCATGTGCACTCGTGAAGAATGTAAATCTTGCTGTATTTGGGTGTATTTTTCTGTATATGTCTATTAGGTCCAGGACCTCTAATGTATTATTCAGAGCCTTTGTTTCTTTATTTTCTGTCTAGATGTTCTGTCTAATGGTGATAATGGTGTATTAAAGTCCCCCACTACCATTGTAGAGATATTTATTTCTCCAATTAGTTTTTCCAGAGTTTGCCTCATGTATTTTGAGGCACCCCGATTAGGTGTATAAATGTTTATGATTGTTCTCTCTTCTTGAGAGATTATCCCAGTTTCTAATATATAGTGTCCATCTTTGTCTGTTGCAATATTTTTGTATTTAAAGTCTATTTTGTCTGATATTAGGATAGCCTTTGATATTAGAATAGACTTAGTAAAATGAATATTTAACTCATGTATTCAGTGTAGAGTAATAGGAAAAAAGTGTAATACCTACAAAGGACTGAGAAAGCAAATAGAAGAAAATATATATAATGATTTAGAAAGCCAGAATGATGAGGTGAGAGAGAAAGAGTAAAGAAAGTGCTGAAAGGAAAAAGTTAATAATAATTTTTATAAAAAGGAAAAAACATAATAGCTAGAATAGAAATTGGCACCCTTAGGTTGTGGGCTAATGAAAATAGGTGGTATGTAAGAACCTCAACACAAAGAGCCAGAAAGATGAAGGAAGGAAAAGAGATAGCATTGGTAGACAAAACCAGTAGAGACACAGAATGGGAAATCACGGAAGAAGTACATCAAAGGAGACAAGCTGGCAGCACCTTATTAAAAAAAAAAAAAGAAAGAAAAAGTAGGAGGGGGGAGGAAAGATGAAAGAAAAGCAAGAGACAACAAATAAACAAAGAAAAACCAAACAACCACACAAGCAAGCAGTCAAACAAAGCTAAGGAGAACATTGTTCCTTTTTGGGCCCTGGGGGAACCTCTGAGCCTGCTTGTGTTCATAAATCAATTGCCCTGCAAGGTTCTATCTGCAGGTTTTGAGGCAGATTTTAGTGATTAAACTAAGTTAAAAAAATTTCTTTTTTTATTTTTTAAAGGGACTGTCTTTTTTTTTTTTGGTGAAATAAGGGACCCAAAATAAGTACTCTTCTAGAAGACACCTTTCAGTGAAGGTACCCTAAATAGGCTCTTGGAAAGTAATCAAGCACTTCCCACTTCTTGGCCTCCCCAGGGGAGCTGAAACTCTGATTCTTGTCAGTGAAGAACAACATCATCGGCTGACTCTGCCCCCTCGGAGTCAAGCCTCTGTATCACTGGGCTGTTAGGTAAATCAGGCTTCCTCAGCAGATTTGCCTCTCGCCTCAGGCTGGTGCTGCTTCAAGCAGGCTTATTTGCTCCCCAAAGCTATGATGGGGTCCCAGAAAACAAACCCAGAGAAAAGAAACCCCTTTCGACCCTCCACCAGATCCCTCCCACTCTTGGAGAAAGCTCTCTCTCACCAGGTTGCTGGCAGTAGTCAGGACTTTCATCAGGCTTTTTCCCTGAGAGTGGGGCTCAGCTGTCTGTTTTGACTACCACAGGCAGGGGCTAAATATTTTTTTAGACATTCATATCCATGAAATATATTTTACCTTTCCACAAACATACACAAGATTGCTTGCTTTTCCAAAGATTTCAAAAATTTTGACTAACCATAAAGAATTTAACTGATTGTCAGTGATCTAAAGTAAAAGGCAAATTTGAGTGAGGATTGTGTAATAGAGTTAGTACTGGAGAAAATGCTCAGGAATAATTTCCTCACTCTTTCTCAGCTTGTAACATCAGAAAATCTGCTTTAAATTTTTGCCCTCAGGCCCTTCAATTCAAATGAGAAATTTGCATCAGACTAATTCAAAGGATTTTCCATCTAAAACATCTTATATATCTATTGTTTAAAATATTTAAGAAATCTAATGTTTCCTAACATTTATTAAATACCTAGTGCATGCCATTGGTTCTTCTAGGTTCTCTTTATACTTGTGTATTTAATTACAGTTCAGATTTTATAAGCATTTTATAAATAGTGTTGTCTTTTTAAACTAACTTTTTAACATATATAAAGAAGAGTCTTAAAAGGCTTAAAGACTCAAGCAACTTGAGGACTATCTCCAGGTGGTGAGGGTTATCAATTGAACTCAACCACAACTGTCTCAATATCTTTAAAAATGCATGAAAGATATTTGACCTTTCAATAATGAGTTGTTCTAAGATTAGCCATAGACTATAGTTAATAGTACAGTTATAAAAATGTTTTCTATCATTTATAATAAAATATACCACACCAAGGCAAGATGTTAATAATAAGGTGGTATATGCCACCCTGTACTTTTTGCATGGTTTTCTGTAAACCTACAACTTCTCTAATAAACATAAAGAAATACATAAATACATATTTTACTTAACAAGAATTTGGTGGTCTGTCTGTTGAAATTTCCTTAAATTCTGCCTTGGTGTGTTTAAGTATACACTGTGAAGTTGAAATAAAATCTGTGAGCATAGGAGATACCTTTCTGCCTTCAACGTCCAAGACAGAAACCTTTAATTTTAATTCACTCCTGTATGGGTATTATAACTGGGTAGTGGTGACCTTAGTCAAAATTTCCAAATGATTACCATATTTGGCATGAACATTATCCCTCTTGAAAGTAAACCTCTGCATTGTTATCCTAAAACATAAAAAGAAAAATGCACAAGCAGGTGTTTAGACATCAAAAGACCTTGAATGCCAATTTGTTTTGACATTTACATCCTCCCTTAGAATAGATTTTCCTTGTCATCAGGTTGGATGAAGACTAGAGAAGTTTTCAATTATTTCTTCATTCATATGAACCACGACATTTTAACTTGCCTGAAAATGAGAAAATCTCTCTCTTGGATCTGAAAGTTTGCTTCCCTTTTGGAATTCTTCAGTTTTCTGAGAGAAGAAGAGAGAATATTTATGAAGGGCAACATATCTGATAATTTCTTCTCAACTTGCTGAATTTGCTGAAATCATTTCCTAAAGGTTGCAGAATTCGCTTCATTTAAGGAAGAGCAGAGCATGGAAAATAAGTGCCCCAAAGGAGGTATTAAGGGTACTCTAATTGCTAAACTTGAATATCTAAATCACCAAGGCCCAGCAAAATAACTCTTGCCTCAATTTTCACTACATGTGCTTTTGCATGGCAAGATGATATGGGAAACCCCAATTGGTCTCATAAAATAATAAAACTGTCCATTGCATTTTATTTTATATTCTATTTAAATCTAGTAGGATTGAATTTACACAATTCTAAGTTCTCTGAGAAGCTGAATTTTGTCTTATAACACCTTTATTTTTATGGACATTTTCCAGGATTGACCTTTTCATTGGCCCAGATATAACTAATATGCAATTAAGAAAGCTTGGGCGGGAGAAGGGAAGGGGGTCATGGAGAGTATCAGAGATGTAGTACCTACTTTAATTGAAATCCCTGGTTGATGAGACTGCATATATTTACAAGTTGTTCAATATTGGAATTCATATGGGTATAGTCAAATGTGTACAGTCTAAGAACTACAGCTCTATTTCATTACTCACAAAATTGTTTTGATGTTATGTTAGAAAATTATAAGAAAATGGTTAGTGGACCTGATAAATTTTAATTACTCTTATAGTGGTACTCCATAGAGAAGAATGAGCAGACTCTTCAAATTGAGCCAGAGGCATAATTATAAGCTCAATAAAGAGGGTTTCAACACAGACTATGAAGAATATTAACTCCTTTAACTTATGTTAACTCTATGGCAAAGACAGAAAGCAGATGAATCCTGACTACCTTCCCCTTCTTGTGTGGATTTCAGCAAAAGTGCTTGACCTGTGTTTTATTGTCCTCATATATGAGAATTACTTCCTTCCTAGAGATTTGAGAGTATTAAATGATTTAAACATTTAAAGCACAGGAGCTTTCCTAACTGAGTATCAGAAAATACCAGCTATAATTACTAATTTAGAGATGATAATGAAGGGACACACTATAAATAGTAAGTACTTTTGACCTCCCAAGATAATTATTTACATTTACAGTATTTATTTATCTTTGCTATCTCCTACTGAATGACAAAGAATATGTTGTTATAAAAAATATTCTGCACCTGTGACTAGCCTTATAGTATTCTGTTTATTAGATAGGATAGGACAAGAGGATAAGGTAAATTGCAACCTTGCTGCAAGTCCTGGAATTTGGAGAAAAATATATGAAACTTTAAAATTGAAGTTTCATCCCAACAGAGAACTAAAACATTAATTTTGACAAATTTTCAAAATATTGATACAATTTATCATAATTTACTTATCTGATTTAAAGATGCCTTCTTACATCCAAGGGCTATACACCCCAGACTGAGAGAAAATGTAGTGAGGGGAAACATCTAAAAAGGTTTTAACCCACTATAATACAGATGTCAGGGTAACCAACAGAAGCTTGTCTCATACAACACTGGGTGGAACAATGTTTTTTTAGCATAGAAAAGTGATAGAGTAAGGTCAGCTTAACTAGAGGGTGTCAGTTCCCCATTGCCATTCTGTCATAATCTGTGGTGAATCCAGGAAGGTGTTTGGTGTACAACAGCTCTCACTTGTTTTCATGTTCTTCTGCAGTAGAGGAACCTATTCCCTCCCTGCCAGAGACAGATATACCAATGGGGTATGAGCTGGATGTCATGAAATATGCCCACCAGAGTTAGACTGTCTTCAGTGAATGTATGCATATGCTTGAGACAATAGGTGAAGGAATGTATTGTCAGTCCCTTTATTTACTAGTGGATTGCATTTTATCCTGCTGTATTGACACACCTGCTCCTGAGTACAGGATGTATTTTGGTGTCCTAAGGAAAGTTGGCCAGCCTTGCAAGGATTGCCCCTTTCATGGCATGCCAATCAAAAATATTATTTAGCGACTGTGGGAAGATGGTGTTGGACTACCAGGCAGAGAAAGAGCCAATATCTGCCCAAGGAACATGCTTTGGGTGTCAGCAGACCTGGAGAGTTCTACATAACTCTCAGAAGGGTGAGGGGCAGAGAAACAAAAAAGCCAAAAAAATTCACATGAGTTACCAAGCCCCCAAGGCAGCTGGAAAGGTCTTCCCTTCCCCACTATCTAAATATTGAGCTGGGGTAAGATCCTTGGATCACTGCAGCTGACTGAGCAGGGAACAGATACCTTCCTCCCCATCAGCTATTTCAATGTAAAAGTTGGGGGGAGTTGGGTGTCCTTTTCTTCAGTTAATTTGGCCAGAAATCCTACTTTGAATCTCCAACCTGAAGATTCCACATAGTAAATCAGGAAAGCAGAGACTGAAAAACCTCTATGGAAAGGTGGACTGATGCATGCCATCTGCTGGTTAGTCTGGAAATTGCATGTACAAAATTCTTTTGGTTTTCCCTATCCTAAATCCTGAGAGAAAATCTGGCCTGATAATGAGTTCATGGACTGATTTTGATAACTTAAGTTGGGGAATTTTAAAGACTTGGAATAAGTTGAACCAAATATCAAAAAGGAGCTGTTAAAAAAAAATTAGGAATGAAAGAGAAATTGGTCATCAGAATAAATTTACCAATGCATTCAGCAGCTTAGACATCAGCAAAAAAAAATAAATAAATAAAAGAAAAGAATTACAATTCATAGTAGGAAACAGGAAGAGATACTCTAGCCAAAAGATCTAACCAAATATCCTGAAGAGATACAAGATTTGGCAATTAATCAAGGATAATCACATAGCTCTCCTAAATCACTCCAAAGAATTTAAAATATATATATGACTAAAGAAATAAAGGGTAGTAAGAAGACACTGGGTGAACATAAAGAAAAATTTGAAGCTTCCAAAAAAAAGTAACAGAACTTATGGAAATATAAGAAATGATGGATGAGAATAAAAGTACATTAAAGGATGGAGTGGAGGTGGCTCAAGGGATTAGGCATTTCCCTCCTACATCAGAGATCTCAGGTTCAGCTCCTGGCGCCTCCTAAAGAAACCAGACAAACAGACACAGCAAGTGAAAAATAAGAAAGGGTGGGGAGAAATAAATAAATAAAACATCTTTAAAAAATACATTACAGGTACATAAGAGCAGATTTGAATTGTTTGAAGACATATTTAGTGAATTTGAAGGCACAACATCTGAAATGAAAAGGACAGGAGAATAGAAATGGAAGATAAGGGGAAAAATAGAATAGAGTGTCAAAAAAATGAATGACAAAGTGAAATGCACAAACATTAACATTGTTGGTGCCCCAGAAGGAGAAGAGAATGGAAAGGGGACAGAAAGAATATTTGAGTAAATAATGACTGAACACCTCCCAACCCTTATGAAAGACATAAAAATCAATATCCAAGAGGAAAACCCACCCTAATCAGAATAAATCCAAATAGACTTTCCCTGAGACACCTACTATGCAGTATAACAAATGTCAGAGATAAAGAGAGGATTCTAAAAGCAGCGAGAGAAAAGCAAAACATCACATAAAAGGGAACCTCGTTGAGATTAAGTGCTGACCTCACTTCAGAAACCATGGAGGTGAGAAGAAAGGGATGTAATTTATTTGAAGCACTGAAAGAGGCAAACTGCCCAACAAGATTTCTGTATCTGGCAAAAGTGTCCTTCAAAAATGAGGGTGAGTTCCAAGTCTTCACAGAAAAACAAACACTGATAGAATAGGTTACCAAGAAAAAAAAGCCTACAGATACTAATGGCATTGTTGCAGCCTGAAAGGATAAAAGGAGGGCAAGAGATTTGGAGAAGAATGTAGAAATGAAGATTATTAGAAACAGTAAACTAAATGATAAGAAGACAAACAATAGAACCATATGACAACAGAGAGCCAAAGGACAAAATTTATAAAGTTATAATATGGTTATTGTAATAACTTTGGATGTTAATGGCTTGAATTCCCCAATCAAATGTGAAAGGTTGGAAAAAGATATTTCATGCAAAGAATAACCAAAAAACGAGCTGGAGTATTGGTACAAATATTGGACAAAATAGATTTCAAATGGAAAACTGTTCTAAGGGATGAAAAAAGTGATTCTATATTATTAAAAGGTGCAATTCACCAAGATGAAATAACTCTATTAAATACTTTTGCACTTAACCTGACTGTCCCAAGATACATGAGGCAAACACTGGTAAAACTGAAGATAGAAATAGATGTCTCAACAATAAATGTCAGAGTCTTCAATACACCTCTCTCAGTATTGGATTAAACTTTTGGATAGAGGATAAATAAAGAAACAGAGAACTTGAATAATATGGTAAATGAACTAGACATAACAGACTAGACTTAACTAAATGCTTAACAGAGAATTATACCCCCAAAACAACAGGATATATATTCTTTTCAAGAGCTCATGGATCCTTCTCCAAGATAGACTATATTTTGGATCACAAGACAAGTCTTAATAAATTTTAAAAGATTGAAATTACACAACACACTTTCTCTGATGATAATGTAATGAAACTAGAAATCAATAATGGATGGAAAGTAGGAAAATTTATAAATACTTAGCGATCAAACAACACATTCAAATAATCAGTTCATCAAAGAAGAATTTGCAAGAGAATTAAATATAATCTTAAGATGAATGAAAATGATTACACAACACATCAAAACCTAAGGCCACTGCAAAGGCCATGCTGAGAGAGAAATTTATAGCACTCAAAGCCTACATTAAAAGAGAAAAAAAGAGCTAAAATTGATTATGTAAATTCACACATGTAGAAACTAGGAAAAGAACAGCAAACTAATACCAAACCAAACTGAACAAAAGATATGGTAAAAATCCGAGGAGCAATAAATGAAAGAGAGAAAAAAAAACAAGAGAGAATCAACAAAATCAAAAGTTGGTTCTTTGAGAAGACCAACAAAATTGACAAACCCTTAGATAGAATGACAAAGAAAAAAGAGAGAACATGCAAATAAAATCAGAAAAGAGAGGGGCCCATTACCACTGACACCACAGAAATAAGAGAAATCTTAAGAGGATAACAGGAACCATACTATGCAAAAACTAGGCAATATAAAGGAGATGGACAAAATCTTAGAAACACAAGAAACACCTACACTGACTCTAGGAGAAATAAAAGACCTTAACCAATGAATAAGTAGTGAAAAGATTGAAACAGTCACCAAAAACCTCTCAAAGATAAAAAGTCCAGGACCAGAAGGCTCCATAGTTGAATTGTACTAATCAATCAAAGATGATCTAATACCAATCTTGCTCAAGTGTGTCCAAAAAATTAAACAGGAAAGAAATCTACCAAACTCAATCAAAGAAGCTGACATCACCCAAATACCAAAACCAGATAAAGATATTATGAAAAAGAAAAAAGAAAACTACACACCAGTATATCTAATGAATATAGATGTAAAAATGCTCTTCACAATACTTGCAAACAGAATAAGAAACCACATTAAAAGAATTATACACCATGATCAAGTGGATTTTATTCCAGGTATACAAGGTGGTTCAATAAAAGAAAATCAATTATTGTAAAACACCACATTGATAAATTGAAAAAGAAAAATCACATGATCCTGTCAGTTGATGGAGAAAAGGCACTTGACAAATCACTGCAACTTTTCTTGAG
>JAQZBX010057044.1:0-18070 GCA_029593785.1 Cabassous unicinctus
TCTCTCTGTCTGCTTATCTCCCCCTTGCTGTGAGGTCCTGCCGCATCAGCCCACGGCGCCGCGCGGGCCGGCCTGCCCTCACAAGGAGGCCCCGGGAAGCGAACCCGGGGCCTCTCATATGGTAAACGGGTGCTCTATCCATTGCGCCACACCCGCTTCCCGGCCGTGAGGTTGCTGCATCAGCCCACCGCTCCGCTCAGGCCGGCGCTCCCTCACAAGGAGGCCTCGGGACTCGAACCCGGGCCTCCCATATGGTAAACGGGGGCTCTATCCACTGAGCCACACCCGCTTCCCACTGATGCTGTTTTAATGCTGGAGCCCGGGAAGTGAACACACAGAAGAACACAGAGGAATAGAGACAGCTCTTAGACACCGCAGAAGCCCCAGGGAGAGAGACAGAGCCATTCACCTGATAGTCTACAGCTGGCCTTGTGGAGAGAGGCAAAGCCTAGAGAGTCTCATAGTCTACAGCTGACCTTGTGGAGAAAACAGAGGCACTGAGCCTGGAGAGAAACAAGTCCTGGAAAGAGAGGAACCCACGGAGCCTGAACCCTCACAGAGGTTGGCAGCCATCTTGCTCCAACACGTGGCAATAGACTTCGGTGAGGGAAGTAACTTATGCTTTATGGCCTGGTAACTGTGGGCTTCTACCCCAAATAAATATCCTTTATAAAGGCCAACCAATTTCTGGTATTTTGCATCAGCACCCCTTTGGCTGACTAATACAAATATATTCAGTGTTAATGAAATGATTGCTTAGAATCTAGCATTTTCCATCTCAAGACATTAACTTTCTGTTACCAAACATATCTTATTTTGTCTCCTCAGATTCTCTTAGCCTTGCCTATTGCCTGTTAGCTGCTTGCTGCCGGGGCACTAGCCAGAGTCTCTAGCTCCTCCTACCACTTCCAAATTAGGATGAAGCATCACATCACAAGGCATGGACTCTAGCGAAGCCAGTAGACAAATTCCCTCTCCATTTCCCTCTTTGATCTCCTGTTCTAAGACATGGTTTTCTGCCAGCTCTATGCATCCAGCTATGACTCTTCATGATAGAGTGGTTAGTTCAATAATGCAACACCTTGAATATGCTTACCAATATTCGCTGCTACAGTCCCATTTTCCCTTCTCACTCTTGCTGCCATGGGATTGTACCTCCCAATAAAGCATGAGTACTCAAGTCTTGCCTTGAACAGTATTTTCTAGGAAATCCTTCCTTCCTCCCTCCTTCCCTCCTTCCTTCCTTCCTTCCTTCCTCCCTCCCTTCCTTTCTTCCTTCTGCTGGTGAGTTGTTTCCCTCCTAGAGATTTGACTTTGAAGGGTAGACACATATGAATTTTAAATAGTATTAGTACTTTCTTGTCTGGGGATCCCTGGATATTACATTTCATTGAGCATGATTAGGGTTTCAATAGCATAACCACAGTTCAGATCTTCTTTTTGATGGATGCTGCAACGCTAAATTAAGAAAAGCACAGAGAAGAATGGATAGAGGATGCCTTTATTTTTTCAGAATAGGTTTTGGTACTTTTGAAATATTTCTCTGCACACTTTTTAATGATGAAAACATTCATTCAGTCTTTATGACTATGAGTAATAAAAAGAAGTCAAAATCCAAGGTGTCCACACAGAGCTCTTCAATGCTTTGAAATATATTCCAGCATCCTCCTATATGATATGCTAAACACATATTTGTACCCAGCACTATGATATGAGCTTTACGTACCTTCGTTTAATTGATTCTTAGTGAGCCAAGAGGTAGATGTTGTGGTCACTTCCACTTTTGGGATGAGAAACTGAGGCTTGGAGAGCTTAGGTAACATCCACAGTGACAAGGCATATGAAAGAAGCAAAGCTAAGTTCAGGGAGTGGAAGTGGCTCAAGCAGTTGGGCGCCTGCTTCCCATATGGGAGGTCCCGGGTTCAGTTCCCAGTGCCTCCTAAAAACAAGGACAAACAACAAGCAAATAAGCAAAAAACCCAACTGAGGGAGCTGATGTAGCTCAGCAGTCGAGCCCCAGCTACCTACTTATCACTTACGAGGTGGGTTCAATCCCAAGCCCTGGTACCTCAAAAAAAAAAAAAAAAGCCAAGTTCATCTGGTCACAAAGCCCTTGCTCTCCACCACTACATAGAACTGCCTCCTCATCGAAATATGTCATTCACAGTGGTAGGTGGCTGCAATTTCCAGTTTGTAGGAAGGGAACTTAGGTATCTTAAGGGCATTAAGAGTGGTGAAAGTGACATATGGTTCAGGTTCTACTCCTATATCCCCCCTGGGGGAACTGTTCAGGTCCTGGATAAAACTTTGTCTCCCTCACAAATTGGTTGGAAGGTGGAGTTCGAGGGCGGGGGTGGGATAGAGGGTGGGGACAGTTCCTTCTTTTAATGGATCATGGAAACCCCAAGGGGAGGGAAGGGGAAGGTCAGACGTGGACACGTACGCATGTTATTTCTCTCCATACTCCTTATCTAAGCATCATTCTCCCATCACACACACCTGCAGCTGAAATTTAACCTTCCACGTACTCATTTCATCCGGCTTTTAACAAATCACTCCCTCACATTTTATTTAGTCTTTTTAAAATTGCTGAGTGTTTTGGACTCCGAGATGTTGATGGGCAGTTGTTGTTCTTGTGTTCTCCTCTGATCTCATTGCAGTTTTCGGGTAGCACGCCTGCCCCTCCCTCCTGCCTCCCCAGCCAGGGTTTCCTCAGCTTTGCTTTCCCCACTCAGCCCTATGCCCCACCTCTGGCCCCTGCCACTCCTTTCTCTCTTCTGCACCCTCTCAGGTCCTTTTTCCTCTGATCTTCAGAACATCATCAGCTTCTCGTCATGTTCCTCCCACCTCAGAGCCAGCACTCTCCCAAATCAGGCCAAGGCCAATCAAAGCGTTGAGCAAATGAAGACTTCCCTCTTCCAGCTGCCCTTCCCCACTGGGGAGCCCCCAGCTTCCCTTTTTTTTTTCCTCGTGCTTCACAGTGCCTCATGCACCTCTTTTCATTGAAAATTTGCAGGGCAGAATAAAAGCAGATATGCAGCGATGTCAATGTTCTAATTCATTCATTTATACACGAAGCATTTTCATGCCTACTCTTTGCCAGGCATCAGGATGAAAATCGAGTGTGTGTTCATCCTTGACCCTGGGCTGGCATTCCATCCCAGTGAGTGGCATGTCCTAAGGCAGGGCCTAGCAACAGCACAGGCACGGGTAAAAAGCCACAAGGTGGCAACTGTGGAGATTAATGCGTTAGGCAGGGAGGGGCAGACACATGGACGAGGGCTAGACAGGGTCCAGGTGGTGGAGAGAACTGTACTCGCAGTGAGACATCCAGACTTCACCCTGTGGTCACCAGGAACCAAAATACTTCTAGCTGGTCCAGTGAGAAGAACTGAAATGCATTCTAAAAATGGTGCTTTTACTGCAGAGTGGGATAATATGGCTTACGTTTCTGCCTTTCCCAGGAGGGGTTTATATTCTATTAAGAATTAATTATTAGGGGGGAGTGAATGTGGCTCAAGCAGTTAAGTGCCCGCCTCATACATGGGAGGTCCCAGGTTCGCTTCCTGGTACCTCCTGAAAAAACAAAAAACAAAAACAAATGATAAAAACAACGACAACAACAAACCAACTCAGGGGAGGTGATGTGGCTCAAGTGATTGAGTACCTGCTTCTCATGTACGAAGTCCTGGGTTCAATCCCCCGTACCTCCTAAAAAAAAGTTAATTAATTACTCACTCCAGTTGAATAAATGAAAGTCTAATATTAGAATTCAGAAATCAGTGTATGGGCAGGAGAAGGATTTGAGGACCTTAGAAAGAGGCCTTTTCAGTCTAGGAATCATATCAGGAGAATCACTCAAAGCTTGACTTCCACATTCCCTATACCTCGTTCTCCATAACTTGAAGAAAAACATTAACAGCAGAAAGAAAAAAACAAAGTCCCTGAGCCCCACCCCCATCCCCAGCTCCCTCCTCCTTTTGTTGAAACTTTCCGTGGAGAGCAAGGACTGAGAGGATCAAAGCATTCGCTTCCTTCCCTTTGATGTGTGGTGGGAGACAGGCTCTGATGTCAGCAGCGTGTTGCATTTCATTAGACCTGATTTTAAGCTTCCCAGAGGTCAGTTCAGCCACGGCCACGCAGCTTTAGCCTGGCTATAAGCACGTTTACTTTGCTGGAAATATCAGAAGTACCCTGTACAGGTAAAGAAATTGGATTGTAAATATATTTTCTTGCTCTATGCTGCTTTTTATTATGGACCTTTCTTCATGCTTGCTTTTCTACCAAAACAGTCCTGATGCTGAATTATGAATTCATATGCCTTCCTCATGTCAAAGTTTGGCGCTTCAAACAGGTAGGAAAGGGAGGTTTTGGTTTTAAGCACATCGTTTTCAGTTGAGAGAGCCTTTTCATTCTTAAACAACTTCTGCATTCTCAGCCGACTGCAAGTTCTGGGTTTTTCTTTGACCAACTAAGGTGAGCTCTGGGTGATGGCACCAGGTTTGCCGGTGGTATTGGAAGAACTAGAGTACAAACTTCAATTAGCCTCTCCCTGGAGAAAATTGTTAACCATAAATTTTCTCCTGTTATAAGACAAGCTGTTTAAGCTGAACTTGTGCCCCCAAAGGAACACATTTCTTAGCACATCTTGAGGACAGGCTGCACTCAGAGTTGGCTAAGGGGAAGCACCTTTAATGGAAAAACTGAGACTTTAGTCTGTTAGGTCTGCTTCTGTCCCAGACCAGATCAAGGGCTTGGGCAAAATCCCTGGATTTATCTCCGTTGTAACTGAACTTGCCTTGTCTGCTGGATGGGAGTGTCAGAAGCAATAGATCACCCAAATACATCCTTAGGACACTAAAAAAATAATAATAATAACTCCAAGTTATCATCCTGAAGGGGGAAAAAAAAAGAACTTGTTTTGACTTCCTTATTATTAAACTTTATGGTTTCATAATTCTTTTTTTTTAATTTTTTTTTTATTACTTGAGGAGAGGATTATCCCCTTTTAATTGCTTAGGGCTTATAAGTGTTTTCATCCAGCCCCGAATGTGAGTGGACCTTGTATTCCTTCAGCCCAAGGCCCCCCTTCTTGTCTCTGTGGGTTGTAGGGCGTAGCCTTTTACCTTCCACTCTGAGCAGCTTCGAGCCCCTCGGTCCTCTGAACTCTAGCTCCTGTTCACAAGGCTGACGCCCTACTTTGTCATGATCCCAAAGAACAACTGCAGGAGTCCTTTCCTTTGTAGATGTTATTTCCTGTTAATCTTTTGGAGATGGGGCTAACTGAAAAAAACACACGTGGGGAATTTACAAGGTCACCACAGCTCTTGTACTTGATGCTCTTAGCTGACACCCCAAGGCATGGGATGGAAACTGTAGCCCTGGGCTTAAGTCCTATCTCTGCCTTTCACATCCAGGTGACCTTGGCAACTCTCTTAATCATTCTCAGCCCATCTCCATCTTCTCATTTATAAAATCTACTCAGAGCACTGTGTGAGGATTAGATGAACCATATCAGCCTTCCCTGAACTTCTGAATATTCTCTCTCACCAGTGTTCCCCTCTTCCTCTCTCTCCCTCTAGGCTATCCTCTAGCCCCATTAAACTGAAGATGGTGCACCCCATTTCTTTTTTATTAGAATGCACTTCTCCCACTTCCCTGCTTGGCAAATTCCTACCCTGTCCTTAAAATTCAGCTCCATTTTCTCTGGGAAGGCTTCTCTGAGTAAGTACTCCCTCTTCTGCGACGCTCTAGTATTTTGAACTTACATTATGATGTGATAAGTACTGTAAGTTCATCAACCTGTATCAACTAGACTAAAAACTCTTCAAGGCAGGAATCAAGTCTTTTGCATTTTCCTATCCTTATGTGGTACTTTAATAATTGGTACCTTGAATTTACCATGCACTAGGTAATGAGCTACTCATTCATTCATTCATTCCCTCACTCACAAATGTTTATTGAGTACATACAGGAGTCTGTAAAGCCTATTTTAAATACTTACCAAGTGTATGTACACATACATCCAGAAGAATTCAGCACCTGTCATTTAGAATACAGAGAATGTTCATCTCCATTCTGCCTTCTGTTCAAGTTGGTGGACCTTTGTAATTTGGGAAATGCCCTCATCCTCTGCTCTGAATGCTGACCAGTATTGATATGGGGTGGGGAGGGGAAAGCTCTCTAACACATATTATAATGAAAATTAAGAATACAAGAAAACAGCTTCCAGAGAGAAAAAACTATTACAGAAGAATAAGATTCTAACTGCTATCATACTTTCCAAAACTGAAAACAAAAGACAAAGGGGTAGGGAAGCAGATGTGGCTCAAGCGATTGGGCTCCCATCTACTATATGGGAGGCCCTGAGTTCGGTGGTTCCCAGGGCCTCTTGGTGAGGGTAAGCTGGTCCGCGCCCTCGGAGAGCTGGTGCAGCAAGATGATGCAAAAAAGGGAAGACAAGCAGACACAGAGGAAACGCACAGTGAATGGACACAGAGAGCAGACAGCGAGCACAAGTGGCGGGGTGGGGAGAGGGGATAAAAATAAAAAGACAAAGGAGTAATTATTACCTTCAAAATGTGGAGGGAAGGGAACAACTTTTAACTGAAATTTAATAGTCTGCCATGAGCTGGGAAGGACACCATGAATTAAGGAATAGTATCAACTCTTTTCTGTACTTTGAGGTTGAGTAAGAGAACATGAAAAATGTAAGCCCGTGGAGAAATTTCAGCAGAAGATATGAGGAAGAGAGATGTCTTGTTCCCCCAGACACTCTGTCGCTATGATGATATATGTCATTGTAATTCCCTGTTTCCTCCTATGCCAGCTTATGGTACCAACTAGGGTTATGATGGGAGCAACCAATCCCACACTTAATTATTGGCAGTATGGCCAATAATTGGCTTCACCATTCCCTCCATCCTTCCTAGTGATTGGAGGAGCAATGGCATCCCATGCCCTTCCAACCAACGAGACAGTGGCCAGAAAACATTTCTAATCACACTCCCCAAGTTATGTAGAAACCATAAAGTGGACTCAGAGAAACCAACTGGGATGGCCAGGTTCCAGGTGTATGCTACCTGACAACAGAAACCCCTTTTCTGATTCCCCGTTCTTGGCTGTACTCTGGTGGTTAGATATCACTCTAGTAATAGAAATTGGGGGGGTGGGTAATTGAGCAGAGGATGTCCCTGGGGGCCCTGCTAATCTGCTGAACAGCAGCTGGAACCTTACCTTCAGCTCATGCATATAGTGTTCTTGTTGCATGAAGTACCCTTTTGGTTTTGAGTAATAAGTCTCTTATTTAAGCAACAGATCATTGGGCTTGTTACTTTTACTTTTGGCAAACCAAAAAGAGGTAAAGAAAGTCAACTCACATGGTCTGGAGGATAAGGGCATAAATCAAATACAAAGACCAAACCTAAGAATTAGGAGAGGGGCTTTGACTAAAGTTGGCAAAGTGTCAACTCTTAGTGGTTAGGCATTGGGCCAGGTGCTGGGAAGATACTGGACAACAAGGCAGATCTAGTCACTGCTCTCAGAGTATGCTAGATAAAATCCTGGATGCCACCATCAATTTCTTCCCTCCCTATATGTGCATCAATGAGTGGAGTTTATTCCTCCCCTTGAATTTATGACTGCTTAGGCCAATAGAATGCAGAGAAGAGGTATTCACGGACTTTTTGAGCCCAGTCCTTAAGAAGACTTACCATTTCTACTTTCTTCCTCTTGGAATCCAGCAACTATGCTGTGAAAAGTCCAAGTCACATGGAAGGCCACAAGGAGGAAAATTGAGACACTCCAGTTGACAAGCTTAGCTGAACTTCCAGCTAACAGCCTGTACCAACTATCAGCTAGTTGGATAAGCCATCTTAGATACTCTAGCCCAGTACTCTGGCTGGAGAACAGAAGAATCGCACAGCTGAGCCTAGTCATCCCACAGAATCTTGAGAATTAATAAAATAGCTGATGTTTTAAGCCACTAAGTTTTGGGTGATTTGTTATACTGGAGACCAGCTGCCGGTGATCCTGGGTTCCTCTGTCACATTGCAAGGCACATGGTGGCATCTGCTGGTCTCTTCCTTTCTCTTCCAGGTTTCGTTGATTTCAGGTTGTTTCCATGGTTTTCTCTCTCTCTCCCTCTCCCTCCCCCTCCCCACCCCATATTCATTCTATTTATAAAAGACTTAACTGAAGTGCCTAGTCAAAAGGTCCTACTTACAATGGGTCCACATCCACAGGAATGGATTAAATTTAAGAACATGTCTTTCTGAGGGTACATACAACTTCTAACCACCACAGTAATAAAATGTGGTGTGTTCAGGATTCTAAGGGAGTAGAGAGTATGTTTCTGAGTTGAGACCTTAAGGAATCAACATAATTTTAATACAGTCTGATCCTGAAGTGGGAGTAGGAGGAGTAAGATGAGAGGAGGGGAAATAGTATTTAATACTTGGATGTTATCATTAATGCAGTGAAAGGTCTTTGAAGATTCGTAAGCCTAAAAGTAACACGAGCTCCTCCGTGATAAAGCTTCACCTTGACTGCAATGTATTGTGTATTAAGTCCTAACAAACCCAGCAAATTATTATTATACCCATTTTCCAGGTGAATAGATGGGGAGAAGACTCTTTTGGGATGTGAGACCCCCACATCAGCTCTTTTGTCTGATTTGGGGCATGTGGTACTTTTGTTCTTTGTTCAACCCCAGGCTTGACTGACTTCAAGTTAGCTAATGGGTGGGACTGGGACTGATGGTTCCCATATGAGGTGCCTCTGAAAGGCTCTTGGCATGAACTGGTACAACTCCATCTCCAATCTATCCCAGACTATCCCACCAGAGATGCCTGCTGTCTTCCAGGAAATTCCATGCTCCTGGCCAACCCCATTGTTTGAATGCCCCCTGAACATCTCCTAAGGACCTGCTCTAAAGCCCAGCCAGAAAGAAGAAATAGACACGTACCCAAAGAGACTGGAAAATTTAGGCAGGAAGCAATAAAATGAGATGCCGCTTGGAAAAATACATATTGCTGCACTGGGAGAAAAAAATAATATATCACTAGCAACCCTCTGCATCCCCACCACCAAATGTCTAAATATATTCAAGTGTAGGAGCAAAGGTCAAGTTAGTGAGGCTTAGGTTTCATGTCCCTCTATTGGCCCTTCCAAGGCCCAGGAGGGCCTAGCAATGTGCTCTTTATATGTTTTCGTAAATTTGCAAAGGTGGCATATTTTTGTATCCTTTTCCTTAAAGAGGATCCTCCAAATCATATAAGCTTCATGCCACATGAAACCTGGATCTGTCCTGGGTATGCTGAACTGTTCGGTGACAGAGCAGCAACAATGTTGGTGGCCACTCTGTTAAATAAGAAACTCTCATCCTAGCTCACGTGACTCTTGGAATAGTCCCTTCAGGCTATACGTAATGAGGTTAGGCTCAAACCATTTCAGGCACGGGCTGTAGGCACTTATAGCAACAGGTATATGCAAGCAAAACTTCCTTATCTTGCAACTCCAAGACTGGTCTTAGGCAGAGTCATGAAATTGAGGGAAAATGTTCTAATTCCAACAGGCTTTCTAAGCCTGAGCTTCTCACATAATATTCTTCTCTCTTCTTTTTTATCAAATCTTGCCTTAGTTAAGATTCTGTTCACACTTAAGGAGATATGGCTGATAACTGCCCAAAGGTATCTTGGGGTGGGGATTGGTATTTTAATGTTAATGGGACTCAAAGCCTTAAAGCTAAAGAATTGTATTCTGATAGTAGAATTAATTTCAAAAATGACTAGTAAAGACCTGTAGGTTTTCTGAGAAGTCCCTTAAATCATGATGGGCTTGAACATTAGGGTGTCTTCCCATAACGGATAAGTCTAAATCTTCCTGTTGGAAATCTGACAGGCTCAACCTAAAGCCGCAGGAAGAAAACTTGAAATTACTTTCTTTGAAATCTCATATACAGTTTGGATTATATTATATACCAAAAAAAAAAAATTGTTTTCAGCTATTTCCTACTGAGTAAAATTGATCCTCTAGGAAGATGCAAGATGATTTGACCGTGGTCCCCTGTACCACCTAGCTCACATGCCCCCGATGATACTCACACCCCAGTTAGATAAACCTGGTCTTCATTCATTTAGCATAGAGTAGCAGGAACAAACTTGGCTCTAGAGAGGGCCTCTTCACAGCATGAGACAAAACGGAATTTCCAATATCTAGAAGGGTTTGGGGCGTTTATATTTCAAATTGCAATTTTGCAGAGCTGTGCTTCTTAGCCAATCCTCCAACAGCGCACAGAGATTTGACAGAACCAGCACCCCAGCATGGCCAGGCTGGCTTCGCTAGAGGCACTGTGGAAACATGGGAAGTGGTGTTTGTTGACGGCAGAGGTTAATCACCAGCCTGGGCCTGGCTGAGCTTGAGTTAGCCCTTTCTGAGCCCTCTAAGCAATGCCTTTAGGTAGCTAGGGAAGCGCTCCTTGTTGACAAAGCCTGGGACCTGCCCCTTTAACAGTGATCACAAAAAGTCTCCTCTTTGGCTCCCAGTGTCCTTGTTTGTGCTCCTTTATCTGAAGTTTAATGATGTCATTGTTACCAAACAATAATAATTTACAAATTAATGAAGGCAAACAATAGACCCTGATACCAAGCACAAAAGTGACATAAGTGAGATTGGTCTTTGACCCGTTCTTGCCTATTCCCCTGTCCCCTTGACCTTTTTTTTTTTTTAAGATTTATTTATTTATTTATTTCTCCCCCCTGCTCCCTTGTTGTTTTGTGCTCGTTGTCTGCTGTGTATTCTTCTCTGCTAGTGTTCTCTTTAGGCGGCACCAGGAACTGATCTTGGGACCTTCCAGTGTGGGAGAGAGAAAGGCACTCAATCTCTTGCGCCACCTCAGCTCCCTGCTCTTGACTTTCTATGTCCTTTGTCCTCTGAAGGAGCTCCCTCTCCTCCAGGACACAGGGCTCTGGTGCTTCAAATTTATGGTCTGATCAACTAATGTTCACTGAGGTGTCTGGGACTTGGTGGCTTATTCCTCTTAGAAATACCCCAAAAGAAGACTTCAGAAAAATGGCAAGCTTCACACTAATAAATTAATCTTTAGTGATAAACTCTCAAGCATCTACAGAAGATTTTTTGTTTTGCAGTGGACCTTTCCAGCACTCCTTAAATCATCATTCTCCTTATGGAAAAGGGAGGCCCAATCAGGAATAGCTCAATTGGGTGTCCAAGAGCAAACTCTGCCTAGAAGGATGCTGAGATATTCCAGCCTGTCAGTGTCTGCTCTGGTGAGCCAGAACAAATATTTTGGGAGGTGGAGAAATGGACTTCCAAATCCTAGAGGGGATTCCTTGGGCTGAGCTCTACTCTTTCAATTGTAATTGCTGCAATGTCTCTGCCTAGAGATTTGAAAGAAACCCGTGAATTTCTATAAGCTGCTTGCCCACTCCTCTCAGAGAGGCCTCTGCCAAAGGGCCTCTGGGGTCCTTGGTGACAAGAGCCCTGTCTCTTAGGAAATCAGACCAAGCCCAGCAAGGACCTTGGAGTCCCATGAAAGAGGGTCTAGCCTCATATGAGACATTTGTTCATAAAAGGCCTCATATGTTTTTTCCTTGCCTTATTATTGACCATCTTGCTTTTGAGGTCACTTTGTTCTCTGACTCCTTCCCACTTTTTCTTATAATTGCCCTCACCTCTCCCCCATAGTCACATACACATACACACACACACACACACACACACACACACACACACCATACCTTCCTTTCTTCCATCCTGGTCACCTCTTAAACTTTCTGCTTTGTTTCCCAGGTGATCCTGGCTCAAACTGCAGTTCCTAGATTTTTAAGGTCCCTGGAGAGTACAGAAAAGGATTGTCCAATAATTGCAGATAAATCCAGGTTATAGTAAAAGCACCAGCTGTGATTTTGGATCAGATGAATAACATGCTAAGGCAGTGAATGGAAGGAGGGTGGCACTGAGCGTTTGTACCTATTTCTGCTTTTGCCATCTTTAACTTTCGCTAAATGAATGTGACTTGCAGCCCCATTACTCTGGCTGGCTAGTGCGAGAGGCTGAGAATAAAGCAGTTAATTTTCAGGTAAGCTTGGCTGTAAATGGAGAGGGCCTCTTAGCACATCGTGCTGGCCGTGTTATGGGAGTCACTGTCCCCTGTAACAGCCTCAGTCAGGAAACACAAAAAGCCTGCACCCTGGCTGCCTCCCCTGGAATCCACTCCTGCTTGGGTGGGTCTCACTCGCTTGGCATATGTATGACAGCATCTGTCTGTTTCCCTCATTTTGGTTTGGGCTGAAACTGATTTATTCCACAATCTGTTATATATTTAGGTTGTATCATGCCTTAAATACTGGGTTTCAATGCTATTCTAGTAACTTGTACAATTAATTATACTTTATTTACGGGGTATTAGAGCTTGAGCAGGCATGAAGCATATCTCTTGGTCAAGAATAGCATGCAGATGGTGTGTAACAACTAAACCAATAGCTGACATTTGTGCAGCCTACCGTAGTTGGCAAAGTACTTTCACATTCATTATCACCTTTGGGCCTCATAATAACCCCCTTGAGACAGGTAACAAAGTAAAAGAATATTATTTCCATTTTACAAAGGAGGAACGTGGGACACAAAGAGGCTATAAGTGCATAGTCAGAACTTGAGATTCCAAATCCCACTAAAGAACTCCCAGATTGCGAAACATGCTACTTTTGCACCTATATTTATTTGTTTGTTTTTTATTTTTTACTTTTTAACACTTTAATCACAGTTATTTCAAGTCAGGTTTTATTAAAGTTGTTTCTGAAAATTACATGTCATCCTTAGTTTTCCTGATTTTGTTTTAGTGTTTAAGAACTTTTTTTCACTTAAGTCATTTGCCATGAAAGAAAGCATGGAAGAACTCATGCCAAACTGACCAACTCCTTTATGGCACTGAGGAAACATCAGTAAAAGGTTTGTAGAATCTACGTATTAAAAAACACAAGATCCCCTCTTCAAGTAAGCCAAAGCTTCCTTACATATCAGCTGCATATAATAATGCCTCTTCCCCTTACGATTAAGATGAAAATAATTAAGATTGCTGACACAATTTTCTTGCTCCTTCAGTCTGAAAGTGTGGATTTTTGTGTTATGGTTAACACACACACACACACACACACACACACACACACACACCAAAAGACTGGAAGGAAAAGAAGTCATTGTAATTGCTTAGCTAAGTTTTTGTAGTTAATCTTGACTTAACCAGTCTTCCCATCTCCCTGGACTCTAGGCAGCTATAAAAACATAGGAAAAATAATGTATAAAATAAAGCACAATAAAAAAATATTAGAGGGCCTACTGTAGTAGGCAATTACACATTTCTTTTACTTCTCACACCACTATTGTGAGAGAATAACCATTTTACAGATAAGGAAACGGGTTCAGAAGGGTGAAATAATTGGTGTCCACAGAGAGGTGACTCAGCTCAGATTTGGATTCAAGTCTATGTTTACTAAGCCCAAGCTCTTTCTTCCCTAAAACCCGTCAACTTCTTGAGATTCATACTGTTTATAGTTCCATCTTCTAAATTTACCCCCCCCTTTTTTTTTTTTACAAAACTACAGAATAATAAATAAAAACCTAAAATTATTCACAATCTACTTTACTCGCAAAAACAGAAGGTGGAAGACAGAAATTTTAGAAAACGCTTTAGATAATTAGAGCATTCTATACCTAAAGTTTTGATTAATTTCAATTCAATGATAATGACAGCTAGTAATCTAAGAACAAAGATGCGTGATTAGTTCATTTTCTTTTTGTTACAATCTGCCAATCTCATGGGAATGAAGGCAGGAAAAGACAAATTCATATTGTGAAATTTGCTCACTAAATTTACAGTATGTACTCAGTGGAATGCCAAAAGAAATTCTGGGTTTTAAAATCTTACTAATCTTTTGCTTGCATTTTAAAAGCATGTATTTACTTATATTTTTCAAAGGATCTTTTTCTGGTGGTTATGATAGGACCCATGGTGGGGATAGCTTTAAATCAATCACGGATAAGTGTCTGTAGTGTCCTAGAATTATTTATGTCTAGGAGGTACTTTTACTACCTCCACTAGATGGGGTCATTGAGTTCCAGAAGATAATTAATAGGTAACTAATTTAAACCTAAACCTATGCAATCTAGGTATCTAAGAACATCTAATTGTCTGCTGTGCACATATTTGCATGATCATTGAAGAACTGTTGAAGTTTAAATGACTAAGTTAATATCTAGTTGTTCCTTATTTAAGTCTTCACCGAAGATGATCATTAAAGATTCCTTTAACATTAGAATATCCATAATTGACTTTCTTTCTAAAGTCTTGCAGATAGACCATTCCTTTACTAATTTGTTTATTAACACCAATTATAAGCAAGACTGAAGGAATAAAAAATAAACAATACATAGGCCCTGTACTCAAGGAGAATAAGGGAGCTAGATGTTTACATAGATGTGACACAAGACAGACAAAAATCCAGGAAACAAAGCTTGCTGCTGTGGGAAGTAATGCTTTGTAGTACCAATTATGGAAAAATCTCAGTAACAAAATGGAATCAGGAGAATGTAAAAAGCTGACATTTTTGTCTTGATTACCTTCCCTCATAATCTAAATAAAGGATATATAATCTAATAAAGGATAAAGCAAATGTGACAAAGGGGCAGAAAATTTCAGGCTTGATGTTAAAAGAGAAGCTATAGGTAGAGTACCTATATAGATTGACTTGGGTCATTAGCTGTTAGTACTGCCTCAGTTCCCCTGCATAGATTATCTACCTTGGGAGGGAGAAAATCATTTAAAGATAACTGAGAACAAGGAAAGTACAAAGTTTCTTGGCCATCCTTGCTTGAAAAGTGCTTGGTTATCTCTGACTTCTTGAGGCTCCCTGCCTTCCGAAGTCTTACCTGTGCCTTCAGCCCTTGCAAATGGGAGAGGCAGGTATGGAACAATGATTGGCAATGAGCAGGATAATGATGCCTGCCTGCAAGGACTACAAAGAGGAAAGAAGAGTAAAAGGAAGATAATCCAGATAATCTAAATGTATACTACTACAAAGCTTTATCATCTAAGTACCCAAATATTGAACCAATCCCCACCATCTCCTTAAATTTCCACAAAACACAAGCTCCTAGAAGCCAGCAACATTTACTTACACTTTACTGTTTAACTCTCCCCACTCATGCTCACATCTTTTTTCCAACAAAATTGGAAGAATAAATTGAAAATACATAAACATAAACTCATTTCCACCTTTTAAAAAGATTTTGGATTGAAAGTCATCGGAGTACCAATTTTAAAATACTTTTCATCAACATATTTTGGTAAAGGCCATAGGAACACTTGTCACATTGTTCAAATGCCCAATGGCAAGAATTCTGATGAGACCAAATAGGTCACATTAAATCAATAGAATAGCTTAGAAATAAAGCCAATATGACTAAATTCAAAACAGATCACATGAAGTAGCTCATGCACAATACAAACCCAGTTTGTATAAAGGATACACAGGTGTGACTGCACTCTGGGAGAACATTCATTCAGAGTCTTCGCTGAGACTCTGCTGCCACTTCCACCCGGGCAAGTCCAATGGTGCGGCCATGAAGTTTGTAGCCATCTTACCTTACTAATGCCACAGTGCCAGGCTGCACCCCAACACCAGCTGGTACATGACAGATGAGTTCATGCTCATGAGGGTCATATTTGTCACCAATGGGTGCCATCTTCTCCAGGCCATGCTTGGCAAACAGGCTTTTCAGCTTTGCTTCCAAAAGTGACAACCCTTGGAAGACCTTCTCCAGAGTGAGCTTCTGATCCTCAGGCTCTGTTTCTCCAGAAATGCACTCTGTAGTCTTCTCCAAAATGTCTGCCACCTCCACCAAGTCCTTACAGAAACTCTGGATTCCAAATATCTTGGCATCTTCTACACATCTCTGGGGTCCCCTCCTTATGTTTTCAGAATCAGCCATAGCTCTCTGGTATCTAACTGTTATATCCAGGACTTCCTTCTCCAGTTTAATAGCTTTTAGCCTTAAGGCTCGTTTGGCCAGAGAGGGCCCAAGCTCATCAGGAGGGTCCTCAGAATTGCAGTCCTCACCAGCGGTCCTCTGGGTGACAGTGCTAAAAGGACACAGCCATTCCCTGCCATAGGACGCCACAGTTGAGGCCAAGAGGCGCTGCACCCGTCGCCGGACCGCTAGTGAGGACCGTGCGGCCATGTTCCCGACCTTGTTTGCCGGAGGCAGCGCATGCGCACATGCTATTTGTTTTTTTAAGATTTATTTTTATTTACTTTGTTCTTTTTCAAAGATTTTTTTAGTCTATTCTAGGTTCTTTGCATTTCCATATGAAATTTAGAAACAGTTTATGAATATCCTCAAAAAAGCTTAATGCAATTTTCATCAAAATTGCTTTGATTCTGTGGATCTATTTGCAAAAAAAATGACATCTTAATAATATTGAGTCTTCCAACCCATGAACATGGTTTATCTCTCCATTTATTTAGGTCTCCTTTAATTTCTCTAAGCAGTGCATTGTAGTTTTCCATATACCAGTCATTTGTATTTGTTCTCAGATTTATCCCTAAGTAATTATATGTAGGATAGTATTATTTAATTTTAATTTCTGATAGTTTATTGCTTGTATATTGAAATTATCTATGTATCTATGTATCTATGTATCTGTGTATCTATCTATCTATCTATCTATCTATCTATCTATCTATCTATCTATCTATCTATCTATCTATCATCTTACAAACTTCCTAAACTTATTTATTGGGCCTAGTAGCTTTTTTGTATATTCCAGTGGATTTTCTACATAGTGATTATATTATCAGCAAATAAATATTGTTTTACTTTTTCCTTCCCAATCTGGATACTTTTTCTTCCTTTTATTCCAATGCAGAGCTGAATAGAAGTGGAAAGAGTGGGCATCCTTGTGTTGTTCCAAATTTTAGGGGAAAAATATCCAATCTTTCATCAGTAAATATGATAACAGTTGTAGATTTTTCATATTCACTCTTTTTCCATTTGAGAAAGTTCACTTCCATTCTAGTTTGCTGTGATGATTATCAAGAAGGGATGTTGAATTATATCAAATGCTTTCTTCAACATCTATTGAAATAACCATATAATTTTTCTTTTTAAGGTTGTTAATAGAGTGAATTACAGTGATTGATTTTCAAATTTAAACCAACCTGGAATAAACTCCGTGTGGTCATGATGTATTTGCCTTTTATAAATTAAATTTGTTAAAAGTTTTGTTTAGAATTTTTACATCTATGTTCATGAGGGAAATTGGTCTGTGGTTTACTTATAATGTTTTTGTCTCATTTTGGTGTGAATGTAATGTTAGTCTCATAAAATGAATAGGGAAGTATTCTCACCTGTTCCATTTGTGTATATTTGTATTTCTTCCTTAAATTTTGGTAAAGTTCACCAGTGAAGCCATCTGGGCTTAGAGTTATCTTTGTGGGAAACTTTTAAACTACAGATTCAATTTCTATAATAGATACAGGGCTATTCAGTTTATCTACTTCTTCTTGAGTGAACTTTTGTTGCTTGTGATTTTCAAGGAATTTGTTCCTTACATCTGAGTTGTCTAATTTATTGTCATAAAATTGTTCAAATATTCCCTTCTTATCCTTTTAATATTTATAAAATCCTTAAGGAAGTCACTTCTCTTTTTCCTGATATTGATTACTTGTGTCTTCTCTCTTTTTCCTGATCAGTCTGACTAGAGGTTTAACCATTTTATTAATCATCTCTGTATTAGTCAGCCAAAGGGGTGCTAGTGTGAAATACCAAAAATGGGTTGGTCTTTACAAAGGGTATTTATTTGGGGTAGAAGTCCACAGATACCAGGCCATAAAGCGTTAATGTTTCTTCTCTCACCACGGTCCATTGCTACGTGTTAAAGCAAGACAGCTGCCAACGTTTGCCAAGGTTCAGGCTTCTGGGGTTCCTCTCTTCCAGGGGCTGCGTTTCTCTCCCGGCTTAGCTCCTAGTTCCTCCACAAGGTCAGCTGTAG
>JAQZBX010057045.1:0-18053 GCA_029593785.1 Cabassous unicinctus
AAAAAAAAAAAAAAAAATAACAGCTATAGGTGATGGGAACCGTTGGGCAATTTTAACTAGGTGCCATGAATAGATTTTATTTTTAGATAGATTTTCTGTGAAGTATTAATAGATATCCAGATATTGAGATTGTTTCCATTCCTAAAGCTTATTTTCCTCACTTGTGAAAAGGCCACTGCTATCTATAAGGTAACATCTTTCCTTTATGGAGATAAACCCCAGGGTGCCCACAGTTTCTCTGTGGAAGGGGTATGTTCCTTAAGGGGAAAAGGCCCCACCCCACTCCATTGCTCTGAGTGTCACTTTCCTTGGGTTTCTTTCACTTTATTTACTGCGGTTGCTAGAATATTTTCCCTTTCCAGTTATGCCTTAGAAATTTTGGGTTTCATCTTATTACAGAAGTACATATTTCCTTAAGACATCCTCGTGAATAAAACTAATTGAGGAGAGAGGTGAGATGAAAGACAAATGTTGATTTCTTTATAAGAACAGAGCCTCAAATATCTCCCTTTCAAGGATCCCTTTTGGGGGGGGGGGCGTATATTATTTGTAGGAAATAATAATGAAAGCATTTTAATAAAAACAGTAATTCAATCACCAAATTTATTGTTAGTCTAAATTCCTATTCTTGCACAAAGTAAATGCACAATAAATATTGCTTGAATGAAAGAATGAATGATTCATTATCATCTCAGTGCATCTTGTCCTTTGAGTTATTTTTCTAGTCTTGAAAATAGATAGTACAAGAGAATCTTAATGTTCTTAACTGTAAATCATAATAGCAAGAGTCAGAGGCCAAGAAATCCTCACTTTATTAGGTCTCAGGCCCCTTTAAACATCTATGCTTCTATGTTCCTTTACTCTGTGTCTAAATTTATTAAGGAGTACTATGTTTAAGGGGAAAACAGAGCAAAGAAGCGATACAAACCAATTGCATAGTTGTCTCCCATTGTCCTGGCTTGGATTACTGTTGGGAGTCATTTGTGAACTGGGTCCCAGAAGGAAACAGATGGCACACTCAAATTTGGATAATTCAGGTAGAATTTAATAAAAAGACTATTTAAAAGGATATAGGGAAAGTGTACAGGAGCCACATGGGACAGTGCAGTACTGGCTCTAGTAGCAGCTGAGCTCCCTCATACTCTTAGGCCTGAAGTGGCTGGGGGGAAGAAGATGATGTGGTTTCCAGAAGCCCCAAACAGAGAAGGCTTTCTTTTAGCACCTGAGACCTTTTACTGAGGCACAGAGAGGTAGGGTACTGGGGTATAAACATCCTCAGCCTCACACCCTGCCTCCCTCCAGTCTGTTGCCAGATCTCACTTCTGCCAAACCCACCTGGAAGCCAAGAGCAAAGGAAGCTGTGGATGAAGTCCATCCTAGGCAAAGGCAGTATGGAGAAGGGTGGAGAGTGATCCGCAAAGGTAAACAGGAGATTTTCACCAGCTTCTTGTATTCCTATCAGCCAAAATACTTCAGAAGCTCTCATTCCCTAGGAAATCTATAAAGGAAAAACCTGAACTTTTGAGTAAAACAAACCTGAGGTTACTTTCTATTTCTGGCACTCCTTTTCTGGCTGACCTTAAAGGAGCTACACAACCATCTCGAAGCCTCAATTTCCTCATCTGAAACAGGGAAATGTGGTAAATTGTTTGATTGTTTCCAATTATTTGCTAACCCCTTTCTATAAGAGGATTATACAAGTACATGCCCTGCCATGTAAATTGCAGGGCCTCCTATAGGAGGAAGTTATTTCCCTGCCATGTGACTTGCTTTGGCCACTGGAGCATGAAGTGGACAGCATGTCTCAACAGAAGACTATAAGAGCCAGTGCGTGTTTCCAGTTGTTTTCCTGCTCTTTTCCTTCTGCTATGAGCACTGCATGTTCCAAATTAGGGTGGCTCCTTTATCCCAGTCCTAAAATGAGAAGGCATAGGGAACAATAGCTAAGACACAGATGCTAGCATGTAACAGGAGTGAGAAAGAAATGTTGTTTTTCACCAAGATTAATACAAGAGATAATACATTAACTGACACAGGAGATAATAACCTCAACGGGATATTGAAATGACAAAATATGAAAGCAAGTAGCATTGTGCCTCATGCATAGGAGATGCTAATTAAATGTTTGTTCCCCGCTCCTCTATTTTCCCAACTCTCCCCAAATTCACTGCTGGATCTAGAAATGTGCCATGCAAAATGGTAGCCACTTGAAATGTAGCTAGTCTGAACTGAAATGCACATATTGGATTCCTACAACTTCGTATGAAAAAAAGAAAGAATAAAATAACACATTAATGCTATTTTATATAAATTACATGTTGAAATGATAAATGTTTTAGATAGGCTGACAAATTCTATTATTAACATTCATTTCTTTGCACTTTTTTTAAGTGTGAAATTTAAAATTACATATGTGGCTTGCATTTGTGGCTTATATCTCTATTGGACAGCACTGATGTAGAAGAATCATGGGAAGCTTGCTGAGGGATAGACACTATTCTATGTTATATTCCATATCAGAATTTGGGAAGATAAGACAATCTAATTTGTTTGGGGTTCATGAGAAATCTCAGGCTGAGGGTTCCATGATCTCATTGAGCTGTTTTGTCTGGTTTAGAGTTTGAATGCTCAAATAAAAAGCCCAACAATTCTCTCTATTAGGACTAATTTCAAGCTTCATACACAGAAAATATTTATATCATGTTTAGTCCAACAAAGAGAACTGAAAATAATTTTTTTATTTAAAAAATTTATTGAATTATATCACTCATACATAAACATACATAAACAATAAGTGTATAGTAACAGTTGTGAACTTACAAAACAAACGCAGAACATCATACAGTGCTGTCATACGTCACCCTACCAACAATACCTTGCATTGTTGTGAAACAATGTTAACAAATGATGAAAGAGCATCCTCAAAATATTTACTACTAACCAAAGTATCTTACATTTTGGTGTGTTTCCCCCCAACCCATCCTATAATTATTTTTTATATGATTCATACATGAACATACATAATAAGTATATAGTAAAAGTTGTGAACTTACAAGGCAAACATGCATAACATCATAGAAGGGTCCCATACATCAACCCACCACCAACAACTTGCATTGCTGTGAGACATTTGTTACAAATTATGAAAGAAGATTGTCAAAATCTCACTAACTACAGTCCATATCTTACATTTGTTGAATTTTCCTCCAAGCTACCCTATTTTTTTAAAGTATATTTTTATTACAGAAATTGTGAACTTACAAAACAATCATGCTCTTTAAAGAATTCCCATACAGCACCCCTCCATCAACACATCACAACATGGTGGAACATTTGTTACAAATTGTGAGATATCATCAGACTATTACCACTAACCATGGTCCATAGTATACATTTGGCACACTTTTTCCATACTCCCCCATTATCAACACAGTACATCTTTGGCATAGATGCATGGATATTACAGAATTGCTGTTAACCACAGTCCATAGGTCACTCCAGTTGTAGTTTTCCCATGCTTCTCCACATTCCACTACCCTGCAATAGTGACGTACATCTGCTCTAACTCACCAAGGACACTCTTGCATCTGTACCATCAACCACAATTCTCATCCACCACTGGGTTTACTGTCTTGTTCAGTCCCTAGATTATTCTCTAGCTTTCCTTCAACTGACACTTACATCCTCAGATGACCCTTTGCAGCCACATTCCCATTTATAAGCTGGCTGTTCCTCACCATAATGTGTTACCATCAACTCAATACATTTCCACACTTTTACAATAAGGTTAATTAAAACTTCTACATACATTCAGCATCTCAGCCTTCCTTTATACATTTTAAGAATCCACCATCTACCACCAGGTCTTGAAGATATTTTCCTACATTTTCTTCTAGAAGCTTTATAGTTCTTGCTTTTATGTTTAGGTCTTTAATCCATTTTGAGTTACTTTTGTATAAGGTGTGAGATAGGGGTCCTCTTTCTTTCTTTTGGCTATGGATATCCAGTTCTCCCAGCACCATTGTTGAAGGGACTGTTCTGCCTGAGCTAGGTGGGGTTGACAGGCTAGTCAAAATTCACTTGATCATAGATGTGACGGTCTGTTTCTGAACCAACAGTTTGGTTCCATTGATCTGTGTGTCTGTCTTTACGTAGTACCATGCTGTTTTTACCACTGTAGCTAGGTAATATGATTTAAATTCTGGAAGTGAGAGTCCTCCAACTTTGTTTTTCCTTTTTAAGATGTTTTTGGCTATTTAGGACCGTTTACTCTTCCAAATAAATTTGATAATTGTGTTCCTCATTTATTTAAAAAATGCTGGTAGAATTTTTATCAGTATTGCATTGAATCTGTACATCAATTTGGGTAGAATGAAAATCATAATGATATTTATTCTTCCAATCCATGAGCATGGAATGTTCTTCCAATTATTTAGGTCTTTTTAAATTTCTTTTGACAATGCATTGTAGTTTTCTGAATACAGGTGCTTTACATCCTTGGTTAAGTTTATTCCTAAATATTTTATTATTTTAGTCACTATTATAAATGGGTTTTTTTACCCTGACTTCCTCCTCAGACTGTGCATTATTAGTGTCTTTAAAGTGTATTTTATCAGATATAAGTATAGCTACTCCAGCTTTTTTTTTAGGTTACTGCATGCGACAAATATCTTTTTCCAGCCTTTCACTGTCAGTCTATTGGTATCCTTGGGTCTAGGGTGAGTCTCTTGCAGACAGCATATAGATGGCTCATATTTTCTTATCAATTCCACAAGTCTGTGTCTTTTGATTGGGGAGTTTAATCCATTAACATTTAATGTTATTACTGTAAAGGTAGTTCTTATTTCACCCATTTTGACCTTTGGGTTTTATCTGTCATATTTTATTTTCACCACTATTTTGAGACTTTTAGTTACTTTTGGTGTTATAATCTTCATTTCCAGACTCTCTTCCAAGCCTCTCTTTCCTGTCTTTTCTTTTCAGACTGTAGCACATCCTTTAATATGTCCTGTAAGGCCAGTCTCTTTGTTATAAAGTCTTTCAGCTTCTGCTTATCTGTGAATATTCTGAACTCGCCCTCATTTTTTGAAAGACAATCTTGCCGGATATAAGATTCTTGGCTGGAAGTTTTTCTCTTTCAGTATCTTAAATACATCATACCAGTATCTTCCTGCCTCCATGGTTTCTGATGGAAAATCAGCACTTAATCTTATTGGGTATCCTTTATATGTTATGCATTGCTTTTCTCTTGCTGCTCTCAGAATTCTCTTTGTCTTTGGCATTTGACATTCTGATTAGTATGTATTTCAGGGTTGGTCTATTCGAATTTCGTTGTCCTTTTTGTACACAGATATCTATGTCCTTCAATAGGGTTGGGAAATTTTCTACCATTATTTCTTCAAATATTCCCTTCTCATCTCCTTCTGGGACACCCATGACACATATGTTTACATGTCTCTCTTGCTGTCATTTAGTTCCCTGAGAAATTGTCCAATATTTTCCTTTTTTTTTAATTTATTTTTTATTTTTTTAAAGATACATAGATTACATAAATGTTATACAAAAAATATAGGGATTCCCATATGCCCCATTCCCCATACCTTCCATACTCTCCCACATAAACTACATCCTTCATTAGTGTGGCATATTCATTGCAATTAATAAATGCATCCTGGGGCACTGCCATTGAGCATGGATCATAGTTCACTTTGTAGTTTACACTCTCTCCCACACAATTCTGCAGGCTATGGGAAGATATATAATTGCATATATCTATCATTGCAATGCCATTCAGGATGATTCCCAAGTCCTGAAAAAGCCCCCGCATTACACCTGTCTTTCCCACCCCTGCCCCCAGAGGCTCCAGTGGCCACTGCCTCCACATCGATGCTGTAATTTCTTCCATTGCTAGAATCACAATAAGTCTATAGTAGAATACCAGTAAGTCCACTCTTGTCCATAGTTCATTCTGCAATCCTGAGGATTCTAGGACGGTGATGTCCACTCCACCTCAAATTGAGAGGGGGCTTTGATCCCATACAGCTGATGGATGGGGACTCCCTTGCTTGCAGTTGTAGTCTCTCTCATTTCCTTGGTATGGTGGTTGTCAATCTCCACCTCCTTGTTAGTTGACCTGGGTGAGTCCAATGAACTGGAGAGTAGGTGTTGCAACTCTGCTGAGGCTCTGGGCCCAGCTGGCACATGGACAGCCCAAAGATTCAAGTCTCTTAGATGTACACCTACAAACTCCAGCACTAAATATAGGTTTAAAGAGAAGGGACAGATGAGCCATGTGTAGGGAAGCCAAAACTGATTCCAACTCTGTCACTCTCAGGAGCACAAACTCCAAAGTAGGGCCCACTGGCAAGGCATCAAAATCAGGAGCTATCTGCCCTGACCATAGGGCCTGGGTGTCTCCAGAGCCCTCAGGAGCCCCACTATTTGAGGTAGTATCCACTTTGGCAGTCTATGAGATCCTGCTGAGATGTGTATAAGTATTACCTCTGGGATGACCTCCTGACTCACTTTGAAGTCTCTTAGCCATATAAACTCATTTGTCTTTACCTTTTCCCCTTTTATTCAAGGTCTTTTTCCAGTTGCATTGCTAGTTGGTGCTTGGTAGTAATCCCACAGTGCCAGAGAGGCTCATCCCCAGAGGTCATATCCCATGCTGGGGGGATTCATCTGTTCTTTTGTATGTTTGCTTTCGGAGGCCATGTCTTCAAGGTCACCAAACCTTTCTTCTGCCTCCTCAAATCTGCAGTTATATGACTCCAGTGTATTTTTTATTTCATTCATTGCACCTTTCATTCCCATAAGATTTGCTATTTTTCTATGTATGCTTTCAAAGTCTGCTTTGTGCTCATTCAATGTCTTCTTTTTTTTTTTTTAAGATTTATTTATTTATTTATCCACCACCACCACCAATGTTTTGAGCTCATTGTCTGCTCTCTGTGTGTTCTTCTGTGTCTGCTTATCTTCTCTTTAGGCGGCACCAGGAACTGATCCTGGGACCTTCCGGAGTGGAGAGAGGCACTCAATCTCTTGCAGCACCTCGGCTCCCTGGTCTGCTGCATCTCTTCTTGTCTCTCTTCTGTGTCTCTTTTTGTTGTGTCATCTTGCTGTACCAGCTCTCCATGCGGGCCAGCACTCCTGCATGGGTCAGCACTCCACATGGGCCAGCACTCTGTATGGGCCAGCTCTCTGCTCAGGCCAGCTTGCTGCATGGGCCAGCTTGCCTTTCACCAGAAGGCCCCAGGAATCTAACCCTGGACCTCCTATATGGTAGATGGGAGCCCAATCACTTGAGCCACATCTACTTCCTCCAATGTCTTCTTCTTAATATCCTTAATCTCTTTAGCCATCTCATTGAATTTATTAAGGAGATTTGTTTGAACATCTATGATTAGTTGTCTCAACTCCTTTATGTCATCTGCAAGCATATCTTTTTCCTTTAACTGGGCCATATCTTCCTGTTTCTTGGTATGGATTGTAATTTTTTGTTGGTGTTTTTGCATCTGGCTTTCTAGATGTATTTATTCTGAGTGCGGTTTCTTCCTTTAGTTTACAGCCTTCTTGTCTTTTCTCCCTTGCTGGTTGTGTAGTAGGAGCCAAGGATGTAGGTGGCGCTATAAACTATGGAGGCTGAAGCTGCCCACATTGCCCCAGGAGTTGATGAAGCTTCTCCCACCTTTCTCCTCTGTCAGGGGTAGGGACAGAGCTGCAACTGTGTATAATAATCCAAGTTGGGCAGGACAAAACTCTCTGTAGTTGCCTGGAGAGACTGATAAAGATTGACACCCCCTCCTCCCCTACCTTGGGCAGGGATGGAGCTACCGTTGTGGGCAACAATCTATGCCATGTGGGCCCAAAATGACCACAGTTGCTCAGGTAAACTGACGTAGCACCAGACCCCCTCTCTTCCTGGGGTGAGAATGGATCCTCCGGAGTGCCCAACAATCTAATCCATGTGCGCCAAATATGCCTGCAGTTGCCCTGAGAAGCTGAGGGAATACTGTCCCTTCTGCCCTTTAGGGGTGGAAATGGAACCACCAACTCCCAACAGTTCAGTCCCTGTAGGCTGAAAGTACCCCCTGTTGCCCAGAGTGGCTGAGGAAGCACCAGCCCCCTCCTATCCTATTGGGTGGTGGGGGTGGTTCTACAGGCACCCAACAGTTCAGTCCCTTTAGACTGAGAATACCTGCCATTGCCTGTAGAGGCTGAGGAAACACCAGCATAGCACCTCCTATGCTATTAAGGCATGGGGTTGGATCCACTGGCACCCACAGTTCAGTCCCTGTAGGCTGAAAGTACCCGCTGTTGTCCGGAGAGGGTATGGAGATACCAGACCCCTCCTATCCTACTGGGGGGGGGGTGTGGATCCATAGGCATCCAACAGTCCAGTCCATGCAGACTGAAAGTCTACCATTGCCCAGAAAGGCTGTGGAAACACCAGCCCCCTCCTTTCCTATTGAGGGGTTAGGGTAGATCCACAAGTACCCACCAGTCCAGGCTGTGTGGGCCAAAAGCACCTGTAGTTACCCAGAGAGGCTTGGCAAACACAGTCCATCTCTTGTCCTATCAGGGATGGGGGTGGAGACACAGGTGCCCAACGACCAGGTTTGTGTAGGCTGAAAGTGCCTGAAGTTGCCCTGAGAGGCTAAGGGAGCACCGGCCCCCTCCTATCCTTTGGGAGGACAGAAGTGGAGATGGACTCAAAGGCACTCAAGAAACCAGTTTGTGTGGGCTGAAAACTCCTGCCATTGCCTGGAGAGGCCAAGGATACCCAGCACCTCTCCTATCCTATTGGGTGCAGGAATGCAGCCCCAGCCTGTGCTGGTGGAGAGCACCTGCAGTTGTCTGGAGAGCCTGGTGCAGGTCCCCTCAGCTTCTTTCCTGCTGGGGGTGCGGTTGGAGCCTAGGCCAGGGCTGCAATGTGATCTTGGTGGAAAGAAGCCAGTCCCTAACTTCATTGGATTTTCAGTCAGCCAGGCTTCCCCTCAGGCCAGGGTCAGAGTCAAAATGGCAGCTACCAGACTCTTTCCAACTTGGACAGGCTCAAACATACCTTTTATGGGAAATGGAGCTTCTAATTCCAGCCATGGAATAGCTGCTGAGGCACCTTGAGCTGCTAGAGTAGGATGGGCACAGGACTCTGTGGCATGGCTTGCAGTTTCCCAGAGAGATGGTGCAGGTCCTCCCAGCTTCCTCCGTGCTGGATGTGGGGTTGGGGTTTAGGCTAGACCTGTAATCCAACCTAGATGGAAAGAAGCCAGTCCTTACCATCACTGTGATTTTCAATCAGCCCTGCTTCCCCTCAGGTGGGGGCGGGGTGTGAGTCAAAATGGCAGCTACTGGCCTCCTTCTGACCTGGACAGGCTCAGTTTAGTTGTTCCTAGGATTATACTTTAGCCTGCCAAATTTACTAATCAGTACCTGAAGTCGGTGCCACACCGTGTCTTCCTCCCCCATTTTTTGGGAAATGGAGCTTCCAACTCCAGCTACAGAATAGCTCCTGGGGTGGCTTGCACCACAGGCACTGACCTCTGCAGCATGGAGGGCTCTACTCATGAATCCTCTCTGCAGATGGGCAGTCTTCTCCTTCCATACTTTCAAGGATGTTGCAGGATGCTCTTCTGGTCTCCTGGAGCCCCCAAACAGGTGCTTTAGGTAGCTCTGGCTAATTACTAACTGCCCTGTAGCATGAGCTGACTCCAGGATTTCCTCCCTCTGCCGCCATCTTGGCTTCCCCAATGTATTTTTTATTTAATTTATTGTGCCTTTCATTCCTGTAAGATCTGCTATTTTTCTATGTATGATTTCAAATTCTTCTTTGTGCTCATCCAATGTTTTCTTAATATCCTTAATCTCTTTAGCCATCTCATTAAATTTATTAAGGAGATTTGTTTGAACATCTATGATTAGTTGTCTCAACTCCTTTATGACATCTGGAGGCGTATCTTGTTCTTTTAACTGAGCCATATCTTCCTGTTTCTTGGTATGAATCGTAATTTTTGTTGGTGTCTTGGCATCTGGCTTACTAGATGTATTTATTCTGGGTGCAGTTTCTCTCTTTAGTTTAGGGATTTCTTGCCCTTTCTCCCTTGTAGTAGGAGCCAAGGATATAGTTGGTGCTCTAAACTGTGGAGGCTCAAACTGCCTGCATTGCCCCAGGGACCGATAAAGTTTCTCCCAACTTTCTCCTTTGCCAGGGGTAGGGACAGAGCCATAGACAGGTGTAGTAATCCAAGTCATGCAGGCTTAGACTGTAGTTGCCCAGAGAGACTGATAAAGGCACACCCATCCTCCCCTGCCTGGGGCGGGGATGGAGCTACAGATATGGGCAGCAATCTATGCTGTGTGGGTCCAAAATGACTGCACTTGCTCCAGTACTCTTTGTACTATTCAGTCTGTGCCAGCTGAATATACTTGCAGTTACCCAGAGAGGCTGGTACAGGTCCCGCCAGCTTCCTCCCTGCCAGAGGTGGGCCTGAAGCCTAGACTAGGGCTGCAGTCCAATCTGAATGAATAGAAGCCAGTCCCTACCATCACTGTGATTTCCAACCAGCCCCACTTCCCCTCATGCCAGGGGTGGAGTAAAAATGGCGGCTACCGGTCTCTTTCTAACTTGGACAGGTTCAAACTTTAGTTGTTCTTTTTTTTTTTTAGATTTATTTTATTTATTTATGTCTCCCCAACCCCTCATTGTTTGCACTTGCTGTGTCTGTTCGTTTTTCTTGTTTCTTTTTAGAAGGCACTGGGAACTGAACCTGGGACCTCTGATGTGGGAGGGAGGCACCTAATCGCTTGAGCCACCTCCATCCCTGCTTTGTTGTGTCTCTCACTATGTTTTTTTTTTTTCTTCTTGTGCCTCTTGTTGTGTCATCATGTTGCATCAGCTTGCTGTGCCTGCCCATCACATCAGCTTACTGTCTTGCTTGTCTTCTTTAGGAGGCACTGGGATCCTCTGCTCCCTGCTTTATTGTGTCTTTCATTATGTTTTTTCTTCTTGTGTCTCTTGTTGAGTTATCTTGTTGTGTCAGCTTGCCATGCCTGTCTGTCACACCAGCTCGCTGTCTTCTTTAGTAGGCACCAGGAACCGAACCAGGGACCTTCCATGTGGTAGGTGGGAGCTCAATCGCTTGAGCCACATCTACTTCCCTTTAGCTGTTCTTAGGGTTATACTTTAGCCTGCTAAATTTACTAATCAGTAGCTGAAGTTGGTGGCCAACCATCTCTTTCTTCCCTGTTTTGGGGAAATAGAGCTTCCAACTCCAGCCACAGAATAGCTCCTGAGGTGACTTGCACCACCAAAGTAGTATGAGCACTGGCCACCGTGGCATGGCCTGTAGTTTCCTGGAGAGGATGGCAACGTCCCCCCAGCTTCCTCCCTGCCAGAGGTAGAGCTGGGTTTTAGGCTAGAGCTGCAATCTAATCTGGATGGAAAGAAGCCAGTCCCTACCAGCACTGTGATTTTCAGTATGGCCCCACTTCCCCTTATGCTGGGAGCAGAGTTAAAATGGCAGCTACCAGCCCCTTTCTGACTTGGACAGAGTCAAACTTTTCTTTCATAGGATTATACTTTAGCCAGCCAAATTTACTAATCAGTAGCTGAAGTTGGTCCCCAACTGCCTCTTCCTCCCCTGTTTTTGGGAAATGGAGCTTCCAATTCCAGCTGCGAAATAGCTCCTGAGGCAGCTTGTGCCACCTGTAGAGGATGGGCACCGGCCTCTGGGATGTGGAGTGCTCTACACACAAATCTTCTCTGCAGATGGGTAGTCTCCTCCTTCTATTCTTTTAAGGATGTTGCAGGATGCTCTTTTGGTCTCCTGGAGCCCGCAAACATGTGCTTTAGATATCTTTGAGTGATTATTAACTGCCCTGTAGCACAAGCTGACTCTAGGAGCTCCTTACTCTGCCGCCATCTTCCTGGTTGTCTGAAAATCATTTAAAGAGCATGGTCACTTTTCTTTTTGTTTTTTTAGTTTCAATACTGTGATGATTAGGCTAATATGTCAACTCGGCCAGGTAATTGTGCCCAGTGGTCAAGCAAGCACTGGGCTAATTGTAATACAAGAACAATTATGGGCTTTAGTCATCAGGGAGTTCACTGCATAGATGGCTGATTACATCTACATTGACCAGGGAGATTGCTGTCAGCAGTGAGTGATGCTTTATCCAATCAATTGAATGCCTTAAAAGGGGAAGTGATTTCAGCATTCAGAGAGAATTTCCCAGCTCATCTTTGGACAGCCAACATCTCGTGGAAACTCATCAAGGACTTTCACTGGATTTTCATTGGAGCCCCTGGTTTGCAGCCTGCCTGAGGAACCTGGACTTGTGCATCCCCACAGTCATGTGAGAGACTCTTATGAATCTCATACTATTTAAAGATATCTCCTGTTGATTCTGTTTCCCAAAAGAACCTGACTAATACAAATACCATTTAGAAGTGTGGATTACTTAAGTTCTGAACTGACATTGGCATTGTTTGAGAGGCTACTTTCACATCAGTCAATAAATAAATAGTTATATGTTATATAGAAATCAACATATACTATATGGTGAGTGAGAAGTCTAATTTAGAATCCCTTCACTCAAAAAAATCTTACATTCTAATTGGGATGATGAGAAACAACATTTTAAAAGGCCAGATATAGATAGATAGATAGACAGATAGATAGATATAGATAGACACATAGACAGAGTTATAGATATAGATAGACAATATTTCACAAAGATATTAGAGATAATGACTATTCCTCATAGAATTAATTCCAACTCACAAAGTGTTTGAGCAAATCCTATGGCCAGACAGTGTCTTGCATTCTGGACATAAAAAGATGTATCAGGGAAGCAGATGTGGCTCAAATGATGGGGCTCCCATCTACCATATGGGAGGTCCAAGGTTCAATTCCTGGGGCCTCCTGGTGAAGGCAAGCTGGCCTGCACGGATAGCTGCCACAGCAAGATGATGCAACAAAAGGAGACACAGAGGAGAGACAGTAAGGGATGCAGCAGACCAGGGAGCTGAGGTGGCACAAGAGATTGAGCACCTCTCTCCCACTCCAGAAGGTCCCAGGATTGGTTCCTGGTGCCATCTAAAGAGAAGACAAGCAGACACGGAAGAACACACAGCGAATGGACACAGAGAGAAGACAGTGAGCACAAAACAATGGGGGGTGGTGCAGGGAGAAATAAATAAATAAATAAAAAGATACATCAGCCACAGTGTTTGCCCTGAAGATCACAGTGCAATAAGAGGAGCTGAATATGAAAGCTAACTGTTGCAACAAATTGTGATTATTGCAACTACAGAGCCTAAGTAATAGCGCAGAGGATGAGTAAATCTGCAAAGTTACCAGTCCAGAAAGCCAGGCAAGTCTGTGTAAGGGCAATGATGGAAAAGTTGAATTTAAAAATGTATCAGCTCTTCCTCTTCTTATTTCTTTCCTAATAATTTAGTACAAAAGCCCAATAGGTGGAGCTAAGTTAAGCATTTGTTTTGGAGTGGGAGGAGCTGTGGTGGTCCATTGAGGGGTGTAAGAGCCCAAGCAAGGTGAGGAGGGTGTCTTTTGGGGGTAAAGAGCAACCCAATATTTGATTAAGAACTCATCATCTACAAAGGTGGGGGAGTGGGCAGCCTAGTGCAGGGTTTCAGGACCTAAGCAAGGTACTGAGATCAATCACACAGAGTTTTGGCACCGTATAGACTCAGTGAGATGAAAAGGGCTTCCATGTGGAGCAGCAGCCTTTAGCAGAGTTTGGGTGACTAGAGTGGGGGCACAAAGAATTTTACCATGTGTTGGAGACTGAATAGGGTGAGGAGAATATCTGCACAGGGTAAAGAAAATTCATGGCAATGGAAGATTCGTTATATACCAAGAGCTTAATCAAGCAAGTAAATATATTAAGGATGATGGAAGTCAAGTTTCTTACTATCAAAAAAGGAAACCTCAAACATGGCAAGGAGAAACCTAGAATGAACTTCATGATATAGGACTGGAATTGGAGCTATCAGTGTGATACAGAAAAAAAATAGATGTAAATGAGTCTATATGTACCTATTGAATAGAATAGAAATCCATGAGTTATATTGATGTAAATTGAAGATAAGATGAGGAATGGCATAATTATGCAGTTTCAAACAACCTCCCCACAGGTTATGTCACAACATTGTGAATGCATTAAATGCCATTGAATTGTCCACTTTAAAATGGTTTGTTTTAAAATAAATTTTACAAAAGTTAAGTGGGAAAAAACCTCCCTACAGAATGCTTATTAATTATAAAGAGAAAAAGATTGGTTTTAGAGTGGAGAAGTCTGGCAGGCAACACCTTAATCAAGTAATCAAAGTTAGCATTATCAGAAATGGGACAAATTGAAATCTTGTGCCACCTATAGGATGCAATGGGAACACAGTCTCACTTCTATGATATTCCTGCCAAAGGTGTAAAGCATGAATATAATTAAGAGAAAAGATCAGACAAACTTAACTTGAGGGACACTCTACAGAATAACTTTCCTGTAGTCTTCAAAAGTGTCAAGTACATGAAAGTCAAGGAAAAACTAAGAAATTGTTCCAGAGTGACGGGACCTGAAAGGACTTGGCGCGTAAATGCAACACGAGTCCTAATTGAATCTTTTCCCTGTAAAGGACATTACTGGGAAACTGGCCAGATGTGAATGGGTTCTGAAGATTAGTTGTAATGTATCATTGCAAATTTTCTGATTTTATGGTAGTATTGTGACTATATAAGAGAATATCTTTGTTTTTATGAAATATACATTAAAGTTTCAGGGTGGTGAAGCATCATGTAAAAATGCTTCAGGAAAAAAGTTTTTTTGTACTTCACTTGCAATTTTTCTGTATGTTTGAGACTATCAAAAAAAGAGAAAATATTTGCTAGCTAAATAAGAGGGAAAGATATTCTAAGTAAATTGCACAAACAAAAGAAACAGAAAATGTGACTAACATGTTAGCCAAATTTGGTAGTAATTATTATTTTTCTATTCAAAGGTGCTCCATTCCTTTACTTCAATAATTATAAAAATGTTAAAACCATAGAATTTCAGAATCACTGAAGGAATGTTTCAGAAGGGATGGTTTCATATGTAAATTAAACAAAAACATTTGAAAGTTAATGAGATGTTTCCTTTCAATCTTAAAAATTGACAGGTTCAATACACTCGCAGTTCAGACAAATTGCATCCTATTTGCCATAACCAACAAATTGCAACAGTTTAGAAGATAGCATCCAGACTTGAAATATTTGGTATAAGTCTATTTCACCTAAAAACTGAGTCATACTAACTGACATCATGTGAGAATGATGACAAATAAACAGTCACAAGTCAGAATCTAAGAAAATAATTTAACAAAATTCCTGGAAACTCTAATGAATTTTTTTTGTAGTGTTTTTCTTTAAAAAGAGAAACTATTCTAATGTCATAAATTAGTTATGAAATTTTTAGCTCTAACATTTTGGGGATTCTAGTGTCCAGAAGATTCTGCAAAAAGAAAGTTGCCATTGATTGTTTGAAATTATTAACTTTATATATTCAGAAGTTGAAAAAAATTTATGGAATGTAACTGATAGTAAATATTCAGCTTTGCAAGCCATAGGGTCTATGTCACAACTACTCAACTAAGCAATTGTAGCCCAAAGGCAGCCAGACAGTACATAAATAAATGGGTGTAGCTGTGTTCCAATTAAAACTTTATTTACAATACAGGTGCTTGGCTGAGCTTGTGTTAATTGTTCAAAGGAAAAAGCAATGGCTTTGAAACACAGATGTGTGTCCCAGTCCCAGCTCTAACACTTTCAGCAGAGTGGCTTTGGACAAGTTGCTTATCCTCTTTGACCAAATCCCTACCTCCTAGCATCAATAATAAATGCATTTAAAATAACCTTGTACAGATGAGCCACTTAGTAAATGTTTTTTTTCCCTTACTACCTACATATTATCAGCCAAAATATGGAAATTGAACAAGTGAATTTGGCTCAAATATTTTGAGCTACTTTTAAAGTGGGTCAAAAGATCTCTAGGGAAAATTTAGAGTATATATTGTTTAAATAAATTCCATGGAGAAAGATACCATATAAAAGTGCCAGAGTTTTAATTTTTAAAATGAGCAAAACTTAATATCTTCTGCATAGTTTAGTGGATTTAAAACAACAGGCTGCATTATTATTACCAGCAGGGGACTATATAATTGGGAGTCCATCATCTACAATAGAAAACACAGCTGGAAACCAATCGGCTCATGGTGAACAAGAAAAAGAGTGTGGGGAGGGATAAGATGATGTGTGGCCAGGGAGGGATCTGAAAAAAAAAGGAATGCTCGGCTTTCTGATTTACTCAAAACCTTCCACTTCCATCTCCTCTTACCCAATAGCTATAAGTAAGCTTTCAGCAAAATCAAAGTAAGATCTCATCAGGAAAAAAAAAGTGGACATCTGTGATCTCAGGCTAGCCAGTGCCTTTCTCTTCAATTTAGGCATTATATCCCCTAGAAAAATTGCCCCATCCAATACATGCTCTCCATCACATTGGTTTATCCACATAGCAGGAAGTGTGGCCTTTATTTCAGTATACCCTATTTGTCTGCAAGCTCCTGAGGAGAAGGACTTTAGAGTTATAGTCACTGTACCTAGTTTAGTGTTCAGCTCCTAAAGAGTGTTTGGCAAATATTTGTTGAATGAAGAATGAATGGATGAATGTGAACTAGAGTGGTATTCCATTTTTGTCTTGTAAGGTATTTCTATCCTGTTCATTCCTCAGTAATAAGCAATTTGCCATGCTTGCAAACTTAATCTCTCTCTCATCTTTTTGATCTGTGAAATAATTACTTCCCTTTCTTGTTGAGAGCTAAGTTGTATGAAATGTGTGAAGAACCTATCATAGAGCCTAGCATTTTGTGTTCATTCAGTTAATATTCATTCTTTCCCCAGTTTTGTGTCAATATGCTAAAAACCTTAAACATTTCTTAAAGAAACATTTGCCTGCATTTACTTTTGCTTTGGAAATCTTCTTCCTACATCATTTAAAGCAGAATGGTAGGGATTTTGAAGCAAGCTAACTTTAAATAAAAATAATCATAATAAATGCCCACAAGTCCAATTGTCTTGCCTCTTAAACTACTCCCCTTGGTTACCCCAATCATGCCTTGGTAGTGCCCCTAGCAGTCACCCAAGTCCTTAGTAATGCCCCCATCCCACCCAATTCCTGTTTTTTACTTCTGCCTTATCAACTAGTTCAAACTGGACAAAATCAGGAAATTCTGGCTTTTTTGCCCCTACCCACACTTGTGCAAAGCAACAAAATTCTGACCCAAAGTTAACTATACCTAAATATAGTACTAAAATCCCCACACTTTGTCATGTTAAGGCTGCCATTTTTGATCATGTGATGTATGGGTAGGCATGATCTTCCTCTGCATGCTCCACTTAACCCTGCCTCCAGACCTACATCATCTCACCCCATCCTATGTCAATTCATTCCACCTCCCTAAACCAACCTCTCTAAATCATATAAAAATCCTATACCTTTTCAACTCAGAGAGACAGATTTGAGTCCTTTCTGCTGCCTCCTTACTAGACTGATTAGCAATAAACTCATTCTTTCTTCAAAATCCTGGTGTCAGAGCATTGACTTCTCTGTGCATCAGGCAATGAGCCCACTTGCTTGGTAACACATTGAAGTGGAAAGACTAATTTCCTTCCAGACCAGAATTAATTTCACTTCTTCTGAAATTAGACTCCAAAAGCAATTTATGTCTTCAAAAGAAATTGTTTTTTTAATCAGCAGACCCAAAACCTTATTACTCATAACTCATGTTGGAGTCATATGTACAACGAGTATAGAGTTCACGTTTTATCAATACAAATCCTTGCAACTACTCACATGTGGATTTCCAACAGGAAGTAGAGCCAAGAGCACATTTTGTCACCAGACTTTTGATGTACAAATCCTGATATACCATGCTCTTTTATAGAAAATAAAAGTACTGATATCACAGGGTTGTAGTAAGGGTTAAATTAGTTGATATA
>JAQZBX010057046.1:0-18053 GCA_029593785.1 Cabassous unicinctus
AAAAAAAAAAAAAAAAAAGAATTTCAATACTGATATAGAAACTATAAAGAAGAATCAAATGAAAATCCTGGAACCAAAACACAATAACAAAGGGAAAAAATTTAATAGAGAAGTTTAGCAAACTGGAGCAGGCAGAAAATACTCAGCAAACTTGAAGATAAAACAATTGAAATTGTCCAGTTTGAGGAGCAAAAAGAAAAAAGAATGGAAAACTTTTAAGAGAGCCTGAGGAACCTGTGGGACACCATCAAGCAAACCAACATATGCATTATAGGAGTCATAGAAATAGAATAGAGAAAGGAAGGGTAAGGGAAAATATCTGAAGAAATAATAGCTGAAAAATTCCCAAATCTGATGAAAGATATGAATACACAAATCTGAGATACTCAATGAACTCCAAGGCAGATCAACCCAGAGATCCACATCAAGGCACATTACAGGTATGCAAGGATGGTTCAACATAAGAAAATCAATCAGTGTAATATACCACACTAACAGATCAAAAGAAAAAAAAAAATAACATGATCATCTCTATAGATACGGAAAAAGCACTCAACAAAATACAGTACCCTTTTCTGATAAAAACACTTCAAAAGATAGGACTAGAAGAAAACTTCCTCAACATGATAAAGGGTATATATGAAAAACCCACAGCTAACATCATATTCAATGGTGAAATCTTAAAAGCTTTCCCTCTAAGATCTGGAACAAGACAAGGATGCCCACTGTCACTACTCTTATTTAACATTGTCTTAGAAATACTTGCTCAAGCACTTAAGCAAGAAAAAGATATAAAAGGCATCCAAATTGGAAAGAAAGAAGTAAAAGTTTCACTATTTGCTGATGACATGATCCTATACATAGAAAGCCCTGAGAAATCTACAACAAAGCTTCTAGAGCTTACAAATGAGTTCAGTGAAAGGGCAGGTTATAAGATCCACCTGCAAAAATTAGTAGCATTTACGGGAAGCGGGAGTGGCTCAGTCACTAGAGCTCCCGTTTACCATATGGGAGGCCCCGGGTTCGCTTCCCGGGGCCTCCTTGTGAGGGCACGCCAGCCCACGCAGCCTAGTGGGCTCATGCAGCAAGCCCTCACAACAGGAAGCGGCTGTGGCTCAACCGATAGAGCCCCCGTTTACCATGTGTGAGGCCCCGGGTTCGCTTCCCGGGGCCTCCTTGTGAGGGCAGGCCGGCCCACGCGGCGTAAGGGGCTGATGCAGCGGGACCTCACAGCAAGGGGAAGATAAGCAGACACGGAGAAGACACACAGCGAATGGACACAGCAAGCACAAGCAGCAAGGGGGGGATAAATAAATAAAAATAAATAAATCTTTAAAAAAAATTAGTAGCATTTCTGTAAACCAATAATGAGCAATTTGTGGAGGAAATCAAGAAAAAATTCCATTTTCAATAGCAGCTAAAAGAATCAAACACCTAAGAATAAATTTAACTAAAGATGTAAATGACTTATATGAAGAAAACTATACAACACTGTTAAAGGAAATCAAAGAAGAACTAAATGGAAGAATATTCCCTGTACATGGATAGAAAGACTAAACATCATTAAGATGTCTATCCTACTCAAACTGATTTGCAGATTTAACACAATCTCAAAAAAACTTACCACAGCATTTTTTACTGAATTAAAAAAGCTAACTATGAAATTTATTTGGAAGGGCAAGGGGCCCCAAATAGCCAAAGACATAATGAAAAAGAAAAATGAAATCAGAGGAATCATACCACCTGACTTTAAAACATACTACAAAGCCACAGTGGTCAAAACTGCATGGTATTGGGAAGCGGGTGTGGCTCAGTGGATAGAGCCCCCGTTTACCATATGGGAGGCCCGGGTTCGCGTCCCGAGGCCTCCTTGTGAGGGCACACAGGCCTGAGCGGTGCAGTGGGCTGATGCAGCAACCTCACGGCAGGAAGCCGGTGTGGCGCAATGGATAGAGCACCCGTTTACCATATGAGAGGCCCCGGGTTTGCTTCCTGGTGCCTCCTTGTGAGGGCAGGCCGGCTCGCGCGGCGCCGTGGGCTGATGCGGCAAGACCTCACAACAAGGGGGAGATAAGCAGACACAGAGAAGACACGCAGCGAATTGACACAGCAACACAAGCAGCAAGGGGGGGATAAATAAAATAAAATAAATAATAAATCTTTAAAAAAAAAAAACTGCATGGTATTGGCACAAGGATAGACATATTGACCAATGAAACTGAATTGAGAGTTATGATATAGATCCTCACATATACAGTCAATTGATATTTGATGGGCCACCAAGCCTATTCAACTGCAAGAGAATGGCCTCTTCAACAAATGGTACTTGGAGAACTGGATATCCATATCCAAAAGAATGAGAGAGGAACACCATCTCACATCTTATACAAAAGTTAACTCAAGATGGATCAAAGATCTAAATATAAGAGCCAAGACCATAAAGATCTTGGAAGATAATATAGGGAAGCATCTACAGGATCTTGTATTAGGAAATAGCTTCATGAAATTTACACCCAAAGCATGAGCAATGAAAGGAAAAAATAGATAAATGGGACTTCCTCAAAATTAAAAACGTTTGCACCTCAAAGGAGTTTGTCAAGAAAGTGAAAAGGCAGCCTACTCAATGGGAGAATATATTTAGTAACCATATATCTGATAGGGACCTAATATCTAGCATATATAAAGAAATCCTACACCTCAAAAATAAAAAGACAAATAACCCATTTAAAAAATGGGCAAGTGATTTGAATAGACTCTTCTCCAAAGAAGAAATACAAATGGCTAAAAAGCACATGAAAAGATGCTCAACATCACTAGCTATTAGGGAAATGCAAATCAAAACTACAATGAGATATCATCTAACACCCATTAGACTGGCAGCTATTAAAAAAAACAGAGGACTACAAATGTTGGAGAGGATGTGGAGGAATGGGAACCCTTATCCACTGCTGGTGGGAATGTAGAATGGTGCAGCCATTGTGGAGGACAGTTTGGCAGTTCCTCAGGAAGCTAACTATAGAACTGCCATATGATCCAGCAATCCCACTGCTGGGTATATACCCAGAAGACTTGAAAGCAGAAACACGAATAGATAGATGCACACCAATGTTCATAGCAGCATTATTCACTATTGCCAAAAGTTGGAAACAACCCAAATGTCCATCAACAGATGAATGGATAAGGAAATTGTGGTATATACATACAATGGAATATTAGTCAGCTGTAAGAAGGAATGCAGTATTAACACATGGGATAACATGGATGAATCTTGAAAACCTTATGTTGAGTGAAGCAAGCCAGACACTGAAGGACAAATATTACATAACTTCACTGATATGAATTAAGCAAATTGAGCAGACTCACAGAGTTAGAGTCTGGAAGATAGGTTTACAAGAGACAGAAAGGGAGAAGAGGGTTGTGAACCAATGCCCATATGGGCAAAATCTGTAAGGTGGAAGGGTGTAGCTGTACAGTGAATGGTCATGACAGTGGTACAGTGATGCTATTGGTTCAGCGGTGCTGGTCTGTGAGGGGGTGAGGGTGGGGAGGGTGGGTTGGACTGTCCATGAAACTGGGGGGAGGGTTGGGGGAGGGACCAGGTGAACTCTGGGGATTTGTGGGTATGTGGTTCAGACTACAGCATTGGGAATGTGCTTTTGGCAGCTATGGCAGGAGAGAGTTACTGGTTTAGGGTGTTGGATGTGAGGGCCATGCAGGACAGGGCACACCTAGGGCAGACTTCTAGGAAGTGTATGAGTGTTCATCTTGTCATAGTGTGTTGTATCAGTGGGTGGAGACCCACATAATGAGCAGGAAAGTGTTGAACTCCCATCCTGGGGAGTCCTGCTATGTTCTCAAATAGAGGAGCAGGAGTCTTTCAAGAGCATAGGCAGTGTTTAATAGGGGAGGACAGGCCAGTATGTCAAGCCCTCAATGTTGTTGCAAGTAACTATGAATCTCATTCTTCAAGGAGTGAAGCTTGGTGGTTGCCATGGGTCCTGAGGGAAGGGGGAGTGAGGAATAGAATAGATGGAACATGGGGCATTTTGGGGGTGTTGGAATTGTTCCACATGATCTTGCAATGATAGATACAGGCCATGTTAAATTTCATCAAAATTTATAAAAGTGTATGGTCCAAAATGTAAACCATAATGTAAATCATTGGCCATGGTTAGTAGCAATACTTCAATATTTGTATATCAATTGTAATAAAGGTACCATCCACGTGTAAAATACTATTAATAGGGGAAAGGGGAAAAGGGGGAAGATGCTGGGTATATGAGAATCCCCTATATTCTGTATATGACTTTTCTGTAACCTAAAGCTTCTTTGAAGATAAAATGAAAAAAAAATAAGACACTGGGGGAATAAATGGAAGAAAATGTCACTGTACATACAAGACAACAGATTTTACAGTGATGAAAGACATAATGGTTAAATTCTTTAAAAATTTGTTTTTATTAATTTTTTATTATTTCAATTTCTTTTTAATTTCTTGTATTTTATTTGTCATTTTAAAAACTATCATTATTATTTCAATTATTATTGAAATTATAACCAATTTTATTTGGTTATTTCATTGGATTCTTTTTTTTTTTAAGATTTATTTATTTTTTTAGTTACTTTTATCCATTTTTTACCACCCCACCCCCCCCATTTTTGCTGTTTTTGTGTCCATTCACTGGGCAACTCTCTGTGTCCGTTTCCTGCCCTCTCTTCTCATCCTTCTCCTCCTGTCTTCACTGGGATTCGATCCTCGGTACCTCCAATGTGGGAGAGAGGCATCCTACCACCTGCGCCACCTTAGTTCCTGGTTTTTTGGTGCATCTCATCTTGGCTCTCCCTTGTGTCACTCTCCTGTTATGTAATCATCTTGCTGCGTGGTTCAGCGGGGCCTGATGGCATACCTGCTCACAGGGCCTGACCACACACCCGCTTGCAGGGTCTGATGGTGCCCCCATGCATGGGGCCTGGGGGTCTCACCTGCTTGTGGGGACTGACGGCGCACCCGCGTACTGGGCTGGTGGCCCACACAGTTTCTATAATTTTTCTTTTTTTTTTTTCTTTCTACCAGGAGGTCCTGGGGATCAAACCCAGGTCCCTCCATATGGGAGATGGGTGCCCAACCATTTGAACCACATCCACCCCCCTGCTATATCTCTTAAGGTTGACCAAAGATACCTAGAGTTACAGTCTTTTCCCATACAGGATGGTCATATAATAAATCAGGCTTGGTTTATCACCAGCATTCTAAAAACCAGACCTAGGGAGAAAAACTAAGCCTGGGGACACATGCATGGTTTCCAATATAGTGAATGTTTAGCCTACCCTGATTATTATAAAATCAGGACAGTGAGAATATTCACATCATTGGCTTCATTTTTGAAGTTTTGGATCACAGAAGGATTACAACTGTGGCAGAGGAGGATCATTGGTGCTGGGTGTCAGTGATGGGAGATGTATGGGAGGAGGTTCACCTGGGGCACACCTATAAATCATATGCAAGAGTTCAAGTGTTCATGGGGCATTGTCGTGGTGGGTGGAGATTCACACAATAACTGAAAGAATATCAAATTCCCATCCTGGGGAGTTCTGCCACATTCTCAAATTGGACAGCAAGAATCCCCCAAGTACAGGGGCAGTGACTAGTAAATGAGGATGGACCATTGACAGGCCCTTGATAGTGGTGATTGCACTTATGAGCCTTTACTTTTGAAATTGAAACTTAACCTAGTATTACAGGGTGCCTAAGAGTTACCTCCTGAGAGCCAAACTCAGCATATAAATGCATTACCTTGCCTCCAGCATGGGACATGACTCCTGGGGATAAACCTCCCTGGTTCTGAGGGATTACTACCAAGCACCAACTAGCAATGCGACTGGAAAAAGACCTTGACCAAAAAGGGTAAAGGATAAAGACAAATAAGTTCATATGACTAACAGACTTCAAAGTGAGTTGGGAGGTCATTCCAGAGGTTATGTTTATGCTGTCTCAGCAGGATATCATTGATTGCCAAAGTAAACATAGCCTCAAATAGTGGAGACATCTAGACACTATAGGCAGGGCAGACAGCTCAGGAGTTTGGTGCCCTGCAAGTGAGCCCTAATTGGGAACTTATGCTCCCCAGAGTGACAGAGTTGGACTCAGGTGTGGTTGAACCTGTAGTTAGTGCTAGAGTTGATAGGTGTATGTCCAAGAGACTTAAATCTTTGGGCTGTCCATGTGGCAGCTGGGCCCTGAATCTCAACAGAGTTGCAATACCTACTCTCCAGTTCATTGGACTCACCCAGGACAAATAACAAGGAGTTGATGATGAACAATGACCATCCCAAGGAACAGAGAGTCTGCAACTACAAGCAAGATAATCCCATTCATCTGCCCCATGGGATCTAAGCCCCCTCTCAATTAGAGGTGGAGTGGACATCACCATCTCAGAATCCTCAGAATTGGGGAATGAATGATGAAATAGAGTAGACTTACCGGTATTCTGGTATAGACTTATTGTGATTCTACCAATGAAAGAACTTTTATCATTGATGTGGAGGCAGTGGCCACTGGAGGTTCTGAGGGGAGAGAGAGGGAAAAATAGGTGTAATATAGGGGGTTTTGGGGGATGTTGGAATTGTCCTGAATGATGTTGCAATGACAGATATAGGCCATAATATATCTTGTCATAACTTACAAAATTGTGTGTAGGAGAGAGTTTAAACTATAATGTAAACTATAATTCACACTTAGTGGCAATGTTCCAATATGTGTTCAGCAATAGTAACAAATGTACCAATGAGGGATGTTGTTAATGTGGGAAAGTGTCGGATGGGGAGGAAGGGGGGCATATGAGAATCCCCTATATTTTTTATGTAACTTTTATGTATTCTAAAGTTTCTTTGAAATAAATAATTAAATAAAGAAACATTATAATGTTTGATTATAATCAACTGTCAAATTCCAAAGACAAAGAATGAAATCTTAAAACAGCAAGAGAGAAGTGATATATCAAATGCAAGTAATCCTTAATAAGACTAAAACCCTATTTCTCGATAGAAACCATGGAGGCCAGAAGGAGGTAAAATGACATATTTAAGTGCTGTAGGAAAAAAATGTCAGCCAGAATAACATATCTGGAAAAACTATTTAAAAAATGAGGGAGATGAGAGATCCAAGATGGTGGAGTAGGGAATGGCAAGCTGCACTCTTCCTATAGAAACTGTGGGAAGGATATAGAATAAGTGGAACCACGTGATAAAGAGGACTCCTGACACAAAACCAAACAAAAATAAAACCCTAGACTAGAAAGAGAAACTAACCAACTGACTAAGCCTATCAACATAAACAGATGCCTAGACATCAGCAAAAAATTACAAATCATACTAAGAAACAGAAATCAGTAACTACCTCCAAGTGAATGAAAATGAGAACACAACATATCAAAATTTATGGAATGCAGTTAAAGCAGTGCTGAGAGGGAAATTTATACCCCTAAAAGAAGAAAGAGTTAAAATCAAAGACTCAACTGCACACCTGTAGGAACTAGAAAAAGAACAACAAACTATTCCCAAAGCAAGCAGAAGGGAGGATATAACAATGATTAGAGCAGAATTAAATGAAATTGAGAATTTAAAAAAATTAGAAAGAATTAACAAAACCAAAAGCTGGTTCTTTGAAAAGATTAATAAAATTGACAAACTTTTAGCTAGACTAAGAAAGGAAAAAAGAGAAAGTTGTAAATAAGTAAAATCAGAAATGAGAGAGGGAATATCACCACTGACCCCACAGAAACAGTGTGTCATAAGAGGATACTTATGATTGAAAAATTGATGCCAACAAAGACAAATTTAGATGAAATGGACATTTCTAGAAACACATAAGCAACCTACACATTGACAGAAGAAGAATAGAAGAACTCAACAGACCAATCACAAGTAGTGAGATTGAATTAGTCATTAAAAACCTCCCAACCAGGAAGTGGTTGTGGCTCAAAGGATCAGGCTCCCGTCTACCATATAGGAGGTACAGGGTTCAATTCCCAGGGCCTCCTGGTGAAAAGCAAGCTGGCCTGAGTGGAGAGCTGGCACACACAGAGTGCTGGCCGACACAGGAGTGCTGGCCCATGCAGGAGTGCTGGCCCGCATGGAGAGCTGGCGCAGCAAGATGATGCAACAACAAAAAAGAGACACAGAAGAGAAACAATGACAGACGCAGCAGACCAGGGAGCTGAGGTGGTTCAAGAGATTGAGCAGCCTCTCTCCACTCTGGCAGGTCCCAGGATTGGTTCCTGATATCGCCTAAAGAGAAGACAAGCAGACACAGAAGAACACAGAGAGAGCAGACAGTGAGCATGAAACAACAGGGTGGGAGAGAAATAAATAAATCTTAAAACAAAACAAAACAAAACAAAAAAACTCCCAATCAAGCAAGGCTCAGGACCAGATGGATTCACAGGTGAATTCTACCAGTCATTCCAGAAAGTGTTAATACCAGTCCTGCTCAAACTCTTCCAAAAAATTGAAGAGGAGAGAACATTACCTAATTCATTCTATGATGCCAACATCACCCTAATACCAAAGCCACATAAAGACACTAAAGAAAAGGAAACTACTGACCAATCTCTCTAATGAGCTTAGATGTAAAAATCCTCAACAAAATACATTCTAATAGAATCAAATGACACATCAATCAAATTATACACCATGATCAAGTGGGTTTTATCTCAGATACACAAGGATGGTTCAACATAAGAAAATCAATTAATGTAATACACCACATTAACAGATCAAAGGAAAAAAATCACACAATCATCTCTACAGATGCTGAAAAGGCATTCAACAAAATACAGCATCCTTTTTTGATAGGACTAAAAGGAAACTTCCTTAACATGAAAAAGGGCATATATGAAAAACTCACAGCTAAAATCATACTCAATGATGAAAAGCTAAAGGCTTTCCCTCTAAGATGAACAAGACAAGGATGCCCACTGTCACCACTCTTATTTAACACTGTATTAGAAGCACTTGCTTGAGCACTTAGGCAAGAAAAAGAAATAAATGTCATCCAAATTGGAAAGGAAGAAATAAAACTTTCACTATTTGCAGATGACATGATCCTATATGCAGAAAGTCCTGAAAAATCTACAATAAAGCTTCTAGAGCTGATAAATGAGTTCAGTAAAGTGGCAGGAAGTAAAAGCAACACACAAAAACCAGTAGCCTCTCTGTACACTAATAATGAGCAGTCTGAGAAGGAAATCAAGAAAAAATTCCATTTACAATAGCAACTAAAATAATCAAATATCTAGGAATATACTTAACTAAGGATGAAAAGGACTTGTACACAGAAAACTACACAATACTGCTCAAGGAAATCAAAGAAGGCCTAAATAAATGGAAGAATATCCATGTTCATGGATTGGAAGATTAAATATCATTAAGATGTCTATCCTACCTAAATTGATTTACAGATTCAACACAATCCCAATAAAAGTCCCAACATCATTTTTTACTGAACTGGAAAAGCCAATTATCAAATTTATTTAGAAAGGTAAGGGGCCTTGAATAGCCAAAAACATATTGAAAAAGAAAATGAAATTGGAGGAATCATGCTACCTGACTTTAAAGCATACTATAAAGCAACAGTGGTCAAACTGCATGGCACTGGCATAAGGACAGACATACTAACCAATGGAACTGAATTGAGAGTTCAGATATAGACCCGTGCATATTCGGCCTTCTGATATTTGACATCACCATGCCCACTCAACTGAGACAGAATAGTCTCTTCAACAAATGGTGCTTGGAAAACTGTATATCTGTATCCAAAAGAATGAAAGAGAATCACTATCTCATGCTCTATAAAAACATTAACTCAAGATGGATCAAAGACCTAAATATAAGAGCCAAGGCCTTAAAGCTCCTAGAAGATAATGTAGGGAAGCATCTAAGAGATCTTTTAGTAGGAAATGGTTTCATAAACTTTACACCCAAATCATGAGCAACAAAAGAAAAAATAGATAAATCGGACCTCAAAATTAAAAACTTTTGTGCTTCAAAGGAGTTTGTCAAGAAAGTGAAAAGGCAGCCTACTCAATGGGAGAAAATATTTGAGAACCACCTATCTGATAAGGGCTTAATACCCAGTATATATAACAAAAGCTTACATCTTGAAAATAAAAAGACAACACATTTAAAAATGGGCAAGAGATGTGAATAGATACCTTTCCAAAGAGGAAATACAAATGGCTAAAAAGCACATGAAAAGATGCTCAACATCACTAGCTATTAGGGAAATACAAATGAAAACTACAATGAGATATCATCTTATACCTACTAGACTGGTTGCTTTTTTAAAAAAAAAAGAAAACCACAAGTGTTGGATAGGATGTGGAGGAATAGGAACACTCAGTCACTGCTGGTGGGAATGCAGAATGGTGTGGCAACTGTGGAGCACAGTTTGGTGGTTCCTCAGGAAGCTAAGTATAGACTTGCCATATGTTCCAGCAATCCCATTTACAGGAATATACCCAGAAAAAATTGAAAGCAGGGATGAGAACAGATATATGTACACCAATGTTCATCACGGCATTATTCACAATTGCCAAAAATTGGAAGTAACCTAAGTGTCCATCAATGGATGAATAGATAAATACAATGTGGTATATACATATGATGGAATATTACTCAGCTGTAAGAAGGAATGAAGTTTTGAAACACTCAACAACATGGATGAATCTCAAAGACTTTATGTTCAGTGAAGTAAGACAGTCACTGAAGGACAAATATTGCATGATCTCACTGATATGGCCTAAGGATATTGAGCAGACTGACAGAGGTAGAGTCTGGAACATAGGTTACCAGGAGATAGAAAGGGAGTAGAGAGTGGTGAGTTGATGCTCAATCTGGGCAGAATCTATGATAAGGTGGATGGGGAAGGTTTGGCAGTGGATGGGGTGATGGTGGTGCAGCGATGTGAGCGGGGATTGATGAACCTGGAGTGTGAGTGTGGGTGGGGCTGGGGGTGTGGGTTGAGCTTTGCACAGAACTGGAGGAGGGCTGGAGGAACAACTGAACTCTGGGGAGGTAGAGGACTGTGGTTGAGAATACAACTGTGGGAGTGTTCTTTTGAGAATGATGGCAAGGGAGGGTCACTGGTACAAGGTGACAGTGGTGGAGGGATGTGTGGGGAACAGTGCACCTGGGGCATCCTTCTCAGTGGGTGGAGACCCCTACAATAACCAACAAAATATTAAATTCTCATCCTGGGGTGTCCTGCTACATTCTCTAATAGAGTGGCAAGAATCTCTAGAGCACATAAACAATGCCTAATAAAAGAAACAGACCAATATGCCAAACCCTCAATATTAATGCTTGTACTTATGAACCTTATTCTTGTAAAATTGAAAATTAGCCTAATAATATCTATTGCCTAAGAATTACCTCCTGAAAAACTCCTTGTTACTCAAATGTGGTCTCTGTCTACACCAAACTCAGCAAATATACTCACTACCTTCCCCCCAGCATGGGATGTGACTCCCAGGGATGAGCCTCCCTGGCACCAAAGGATTAATACCAAGCACCAACCAGTGATGCATTTGGAAAAAGACCAAGACCAAAAGGGGGAAACATTAAATACAAAAGAGTTTTTACAGCTAAGAGATTTCAAAGGGAGTTGGGAGGTCATTCCAGAGGTTACACTTGTGCACATCTCAGACAGATCTCACTGACTGCCACAAAAAAAAAAAGCTTCAAACAGGGGTGCTCTCAAGGGTTCTAGACATCCGGACACTACAAGCTAGGCACACAACCCTATGAAATCAGCACTTCAACACCTACCCTCCAGTTCATTGGACTCACCCAGGACAACTAACAAATTGATGATGATGGACAACCCCCATCCTCAAAAGCAAAGAGTATCTGCAACTGCAAGCAAAACAGTTCCTTCCTCTGACCCATAAGATCTAAGCCCCCTCTCAGTCTAAAGGAGAGTGGGAACGATCCCCAAATCCTCAAGATAGAGAAATGAACAAACATAAGGGGGGAATGCAACCATGGATCAAAGTAGACATTAGTATTATAGTAAAGGAGGAACTCATAACATTGATATAAAAGCAGTGGTTACCAGAAGTTCCTAGGGGAGGAGGAGGGAAGAATAGGTGGAAAGTAGGGCATCTTTAGGGCACTAGAATTGTTCTGCATGAGGTTGCAATGAAAGATACAGGACAGGGAAGCGGGTGTGGCTCAATCGATAGAGCTCCCGTTTACCATATGGGAGGCCCCGGGTTCGCTTCCCGGGGCCTCCTTGTGAGGGCGGGCCGGCCCGTGCGGCGTGGTGGGCTGATGCAGCAAGACCTCACAGCAAGGGGGAGATAAGCAGACACAGAAAAAACACAGCAAATGGACACAGCAAACACAAGTAGCAAGGGGGGGATAAATAAATAAATAAATAAATCTTAAAAAAAAAAAAGATACAGGACATTATACATTTTGTCAAAACCTATAAAATTGTACAGTGCAAAGAAAGTGTAAACCATAATGTATACTATAGACCATGGTTAGTAGCAATGCTTCAATATTTGTTCATCAATTTTAACAAATATATACACTAATGTAAGATGATATTAATAGGGAAAAATGTGAGACGGGAAGGGGGTAGGTATATGGGAACCCCTATATTTTCAATGTAACTATTCTGTAATCTAAAACTTCTTTAAAAATAAAGTTTTAAAAAAATTAGGGAGAATTTTTAAATGTCCAGATAAACAAGAGCTGAGGGTTAATTACCACTAGACCTGCCTTACAAGAAATGCTAAAGGGAGTCATTCAGGTTGATAGGAAAGGACATTAGTCAATAACTCAAAGCTGTAAGAGAAAATAAAGACCTTCAGTATATGAAAATATATGGGTGAATATAAATGCCATTATTATTGCATTTTTTCATTTGTAATGCTATCTTTTACTTCTCATATGGCTTGAAATTCAAATACATAAAAAATCATAAACCTTTATTACTGGGAACAAAATGCATAAAGTATAATTAGTGACAAGAACAACATAAATAGGAGGGACAGAGGGATATAGGAACAGAGTGTGTGTAGGCTATTGAAGTTAAGTTGGCATGGTATCAATTTAAACTAATTTGTAATAGGATTTAGGAGTGTAAATCTATTAAAGGTAACAACCCCATGATAATCCAAAGAAAATATTGTAAAAATCTACATAAAAGGAAATGAAAAATGATTCAAAACAACCCATTGTAAAAGATCATCTAAACAAAAAAAGAAGGCAGTAATGAGGGAAAAGAAGACCAAAAAAAAGTATAAGACATACAAAAAAACAATTATCAAAATGGCAGATGTAAATGGATTAAATTCTCCAAGCAAGAGGCCGAGACTGGCAGAATGGATAAAGAAGCATGATCCAACTATGTGCTGTTTACAAAAGATTCATATTAGCGCCAAAGACACAAACAGGTTGAAAGTGAAAAGGATGAAAGAAAATAGTCCATGCAAATAGTAACCAAAAGAGACCTGGGGTGCTTATAATAATATAAGACAAAATATACTTTAAATAACAAATTGTTACAATGGACAAAGAAGGACATTCTATAGTAATAAAAGGGTCAATTCAACAAGAAGATATAATAATTATAAACCTATATGTACCTAAATAACAGAATCCCAAAAGACATGAAGAAAACATGGAGAGATTTGAAGGAGAAATAGAGAATTTTACAATAATACCTGAAGATTCCAATTCACCACTTTGAATATTTTTTTAAAGATTTATTTTATTTATTTATTTACCCCCTCCCCTTGCTGCTTGTGCTTGCTGTGTCCATTTGCTGTGCATTTTTCAACTTTCAATATTGGATAGGACATCTAGACAGAAGATCAACAAGGAAACAGGACCTGAACAACACTATAAACCAAACAGATCTAACAGATCTAGAACACTTCACTCAACAACAGCAGAATACACATTCTTTTCAAGAGCACATATATCATTCTTCAGAACAGACCATAAGCCAGGGCACAAAAGAAGTCTCAATAAATTTTAAAATATTGAAATCATACAAAGTAACTTTTCCAAACACAATGGGATGAAGCTAGAAATCAATAACCGAAGGAAAACTGAAAAATTCACAAATCTGTGGAAATTAGGGCCAAAAAAGAAATCACAAGGAAAATTAGAGAATACTTGAGATGAATGAAAATGAAACCACAACATACCAAAACTAATGGGATATACTCAGAGGGACATTTGTAGCTATGAATGTCTATATTGAAAAAGAAGAAAGCTATCAAATCAATAACCTACTTCACATCTGGGAGGAACTAGAAAAAGAAGAGCAAAGTAAACCCAAAGCTAGCAGGAGGGAATTAAGATTAGATCAGAGATAAAATAAATAGACAACAAAAAACAATTAAGAGAATTGGCAAAACTAAAAGTTGGTTCTTTTTTTAAAAATACAATTTTTATTTAGGCTGATTTTTTTTAAAAAGGAGAAAAGATGCAAAATCAAAAGGGAAAATGGTGCTATCGCTACTGGCCTTACACAAATAAAAAGGATTATAAGAGAATATCCAACAAATTAGATAATCTAGATTAAATGGAAAATTTTCTAGAGACACACAAATTACAAATTACCTAAACTGATTCCAGAAGAAATAGAAAATCTCAATAAACCTATAACAAGTACAGAGATCAAGTCAATAATCAAAATCTTCCACCAAAGAAAAGCGTAAGACCAGATGACTTTACAGCTCAATTCTACCAAACATTTAAGGAAGAATTAGTGCCAATCCTTCTCAAACTCTTCCAAAGAATTCAAGAGGGCTGAACACTTTCTAATTCATTCTATGAGGCCAATATTACTTTGATACTAAAGTCTGATAAAGACATCACAAGGAAAGAAAATTACAGACCAATTTTCCTTATTACAAATGCAAAAATTCTTAACAAAATACCAGCAAACAGAATCCAAAAGCATATTAACAAGATTATACACCATGACCAAGTGCAAGGGTGACTTAACATATGAAAATCAACCAATGTTAATATACCACATAAACAGAACAAAGGAAAAAACACATGATTATCTCAATAGATGCAGAAAAGGCATTTGACAAAATCTAGCACCTTTTCTAGATTAAAAAAAAACACTCAGAAAACTAGGAATAGAAGAGAACTTTCTCAACAGATAAAGGCCATTCATGAAAATCTCACAGCTAACATTATATTCTATGGTTAATGATCAAGAACAAGACAAGGATATCCACTTTCACCACTGTTATTCAATGTTGTAGTAAGAGTTCTAAACCAAGCAATTAGGCAAGAAAAATAAATAAAAGTTATCCAAATTGGAAAGGAAGAAGTAAAACCATCTCTATTTGCAGATGTATGATCTTATATATAAGAAATCCAATGGAATGCACAAGTAAAGTACTAGAGCTAATAAACAAATTCAATAAAGTTTCAGGGTACAATATCTAAATGCAAAAAATCAGTTGTGTTTCTATACATTAGCAATGAACAATCTGGAAAGTAAATTAAGAAAACAGTTCTATTTACTATCGCATCTAAAGGAATAATATATCTAGGAATAAATTTTTTTAGGAGGTACCAGGGATTGAAAACCCAGGACCTCATACATGGGAAGCAGGTGTTCAACCACTGAGCTACATATGCTCTCCAATGAGAGTTGTTTTTTGTTTTTTGTTTTTTTTTCATTTGCTTGTTTTGTTTTCAGGAGGTACTAGGGATTGAAACCAGGGCCTCATATATGGGAAGCAGGCGCTCAACCACTTGAGCTACATCTGCTCCCTCTTGGAATAAATTTAACCAAGGATATAAAAGACTTGTACTAAAAAAATAAAAATAAATAAATAAATAAAAATAAATAAATAAAAAAGACTTGTACCGTGAAAACTACAAAAAGAAATTAATTTAGTTTTAATTTTAAAAAAATTAAAGAAGACCTAAATAAATAGCAAGATATTCCATATTCATGGATTGGGAAACTTAATATTGTTATGATGTCGATATTTCTCAAAGCGATCTATCAACTCAACACAATCCCATTCAAATTCTAGCAGCCTTTTTTTGCAGCAATGGAAAAGCTGATAATCAAATTCATATGGAAATGCAAGGAGCTCTGAACAGCCAAAACAATTTTGAAAAAGAACAAAGTTGTAGGACTTGCATTTCCTGATTTCAAAATTTACTACAAAGCTACAGTAATCAAAGCAGTGTGTTACTGACATAAGGATAGACAAACAGGCCTATGGAGTTTAACTGAAAGTCCAGAAATAGACCCACACATCTTTGGAAAATTGATTTTCAACAAGGTTGACAAGTATATTCAATGGTGAAAGAATAGTCTCTTCAACACATGGTACTAGGAAAAGTGGATATCCACATCTAAAGAATGAAGTTGGACCCCTACTTCATACCATATAAAAACATTACATCAAAAATGGATCAAGGAAAAAAATTACAAAGAAAAGGAAAGGGTGGGAGTAAATGAATATTTAAACTTCTCAAAGGCTAGGGCTTGGGTTCTAACAAATACTCCATTTTATTATCCATTAGTTCTGTAATATTTAATCTCAGATTTTTTTATTTTTTTAATTGACAAAAATCATAAGCCAACTGCATAACAGTATCAAATATAGGGTTTTAAAGAAAGCTTCAACCTGAGCTCTATGTTATAATGCCTGGGAAAAAATCTAAGCTCCTAACACAATTTGCTGAAATATAATTAGTTATCTTTCTGTAGTAGGAATTTATGTCCTGTATTAGAGGTGAGACTCTTTCTGGTACTGTTTTTGAAACCAAGGGTAAAAGGATGGTTGTGGAGGGCACACCATGGCAGGGGCTAGTTGAGGGACACTGGAACACTATCAGCCCAATCGTGGCCCAGTCTTTTCCTCATACCTACTTTCAAAGTTATTTAGGTATATAGAGCCTTATTTCCCACCTAGTAACTGTTTCTGGCGATTTTGTCTCTTTGTTTTGTATGAAATGGGGATCAAACAACCAAAAGAGGAAATATATATTTTTTTGAGATACCAGGGCCAGGGATTGAACCTGGGACCTTCTATGTGGGAAGCCAGTGCTCAAAGGAAATACATTTTGATTAAGCAAAATGTTGGCTTTGAATTTTAGAAGTTACTTTGAAATATGCATACTTTCACATCCTTTTTCTTCTGTCTAAGCTTTTCACACATACACACACTTTTGTTGAGAAGTTATGTTGTGGCATTGGACTTTTTTTCCTCTTAGAAATGGTTTTTCACTCAGGGATTTTAGAAGGTTGAAAATATTTTTTCAAGAGAACAATGGTACTCAAAATAATGAAAGGTGATCCCCACTTTTTCGGTATTTCATTACTTTAAAATTTTAATTTTTTCTAAGGACTGCAAAAATAACATTTGAACCATGCAGCTATTGTACCTTAAACAAAAACTTGGTGATAACCAATATTTAGTCTATTAAAAATGTTCTTTTTGAAGGAAAAAAAATGGATCAAGGATCTAAATACAAGCACTAAAACCATGAAACTCTTAGAAGATAACATAGGAGTTAATCTTCATGATCTGGGATTTGGCAATGGATTCTTAGATATGACACTTAAAGTATAAGAAACAAACAAAGAAAAATAGGTAAATATGTTTTCATCAAAATTAAAAACTTTTGTGCACCAAAGGACATTATCAAGAAAGTGAAAAGACAATTTACAGAATAGGAGAAAATAGTTCCAAATCATCTATTGGATAAGTACTTAATATCAAGAATATATAAAGAACTTTTACAACACAACAACAAAAAGACAAACAACCCAATTTAAAAATGGGAAAAGGGGAAGCGGGTGTGGCTCAGTGGATAGAGCCCCCGTTTACCATGTGGGAGGCCCGGGTTCGCGTCCCGAGGCCTCCTTGTGAGGGCACGCCGGCCTGAGCGGTGCGGTGGGCTGATGCAGCAACCTCACGGCAGGAAGCGGGTGTGGCGCAATGGATAGAGCACCCGTTTACCATATGAGAGGCCCCGGGTTCGCTTCC
>JAQZBX010057047.1:0-18054 GCA_029593785.1 Cabassous unicinctus
TTTTTCTTGGTGGACTGTCCCTTTTATTAATATATAGTGCTCTTAAGGCAGGACTTCCCAGCACCTGCAGTAAGCAAATACATAATGTAACTCTCTGAAAATGGGTGTGCTGTCCCACATTTCCAAATAAGTATGACCACAGAACGCTTTTGAGTAGCATCTCATGAAACCTATGTCCAATATTAGTAAATCTACCCCAGCTCTCTTATGGTTACTATTTGAGTGGAATATTTTTTCCATCCTTTTACTTTCAACCTATTTGTGTCTTTGGGTCTAAGGTCAGTCTCTTGTAAACAACATATAGTTGGATCATGCTTTTTTATCCATTCTGCCCACCTGTATCTTTTGATTGGGGAGTCTAATACACATATAGTCAGTAAAATTACTGACAAGGCAGGACTTATTTCAGCCATTTTGTCCTTTGTTTATCGCAGACTTCTTTTGCATATAGCTGATCTTCTGTGATATAACCGATCCCTTTCTCATTTCTGTTTCTGTATATATTTTAAATACTTTCTTTGTGGTTACCCTGGGGTTTGTATTAAATGACCTAAGTCTATAACCTACTGTATTAGTCAGCCAAAGGGGTGCTAATGCGAAATACCAAAAATGGGTTGGTCTTTATAAAGGATATTTATTTGGGGTAGAAGTCCACAGTAACCAGGCCATAAAGCATAAGTTTCTTCCCTCACCAAAGTCCATTGTCACGTGTTAGAGCAAGACAGCTGCCGACATTTGCCCAGGGTTCAGGCTTCTTGCGTTCCTCTCTTCCTGGGGCTGCGTTTCTCTCCAGGCTTAGCTCCTGTTTCCTCCACAAGGTCAGCTGTAGGCGATCAAGCAAACTGTTCGCTTCTCTTCTCCTGGGGCCTTCTTTCCAACATCAAAGCTGCTTCTCAAAGACTGCTTCTCAAAACTGTTCTTGCCATGCCTTTTATATTTGATTCCCTACCCACCAAGGGGTGGGGCTCAACACCCTAATCATAACCTAATCATGCCCAGATTAACAGATCAGTTTACAAGCATGATCCAATTATATTTTGGAATTCATAATTACATCAAATTGGCCAACAGTTACACCTACTAATTTAAAAAGTTACCAACTTAATAGTCTCTGTTCCTATACCCTTCCATTTCCCCTTATGTTAAGTTTTGTCACACATTACCTCTTTCTATTTTACATGTCCATAATATGGCTATATAATTATTTCTTATTCAATTGTATTCTACATATTATAGGAAATAAAGAATGGAGTTACATATTGAAGATACCCTCCTATTGGGTTTTGCATTTACTAATGTAACAACCTTTACTGGAGTTCTTCACCTCTTCACACTGCTCCAAGCTACTATCTCTTGTCCTTTCTTTTCAACCTGAAGAACTTCTTTTAGCATTTCTTGGAGGACAAGTCTCCTAGTGACAAACTCTCAAAGTTTTTGTTTATCTGTGAATGTCTTAAACTCTCCCTCAATCTTGAAGGACAGTTTTCTCAAATACAGAATTTTGGCTGGCAGTTTTTCTCCTTTAGTACCTTAATTTTGTTTGTTTTTTTTTGTTTTTAATTTAAGGTCTTTATTAACAGTTGCTTGCAGTTTGTTAACTTTTTTAAAAAAAAAATTAAGTTGTAAACTTTATTACAAATTAAAAATGAGATTCTTAAAAATCCCAACTTGGGGAGCGGATGTGGCTCAAGGGGTTGAGCTCCCGCCTGCCATACGGAAAGTCCTGCGTTTGGTTCACAGTGCCTCCTGAAAAAAAACAAAACAAAAACGACCAACAAGCAAAACAAACAAAAAAACCAACTCAGGGAAGCCAATGTGGCTCAGCCGTTGAGTGCTGGCTTCCCACATATGAGGTCCCAGGTTCAATTCCTGGTCCCAGTACCTCAAAAAAACAAAAACAAACAAAAAAAACCCTCAAAAAACAAACAAAAAACCTCAACTTGACCAGATATGACACAATTTCAAAACCTTTAAAGGTGTATTGAGAAAAACCAGGCTTTTTAAAAAACAGGTTTGTCCTTACCAAAAAGAGATGTATTTGGGTAAAAATAATAAAAACCCCATGTTGCATAGATAATGCAGATAGTTCTAATTATCTGGTTAAAAGCAAGCACATAAGGTCTTCAGCTCCAATCTTTTGTTCATTTCGTATTGCTGGAATTTCATGTTCATTTATTCTTGTTGGATGACAAAACTGGATAATAGTAGAGATGGTAAGCCGGCATTTACTCAGCCCCAGCCTGCTCAGCCTCGGGAGCAGACAAATTCTCAGCTGGTGGATCGGCTGCTTTTGTCTCTTTGCCATCTTGTGGTTTAGGGTTTTCTGGGTGTTTGCATGGGTAATTGAAGTTACAGTGTTACTGACATTGAGGTGGCTGCTGACCTTGGGTCTCATCTCCTTGATGTTCTTTATCATCTTCACTGCCATCCTCTCTAGGCTGTCTTTGGCAAGGAGGGCCCCCGTGGAATAGTGGTCTATAACCCTGACACATATTCTGTCTCACTGGTCTACCTTGTTCTCCTACATCCTGGTTGTCAGCACCCTCCATCACTTCTCCTTGCATAGGAGGGTTGGAATACTGTGGTCAATGCTCATAAGGTCTCACATATAGTAAGGTGGGAATCATCTCCTGGGGTAGAGCCGGCGTTGTTGGGCCTGGCTTTTGGGAGCACTCTCTGATCTTTCATTCTTTTCACCACTCTCACTATTCTGGTAATTTTTGCATGGAGGATCCCTACGACATGGATAACGTCTATAATGGTTATGGTCTGCTGAATATTTACTGCCTTGCACTGGAATTCCACGAGGGCCTGTGACATCTGCTGCCTCTGCCCCCTTTTCTCCTTCAACAACAAACTCCATAGTCTATCTCTGACACTGAGAAGGTACTTGCTAGGGTTATTCTTTATGGCAGTCTGGTGTACAAATACATCTTCCTTGGTGTCATTCCTTTTGATGGAACTATATCCGTTTCTTACGTTGAACCATTTTACTGCCCCCAAAACCTTCATTGAGATGACCTTGTCCCCACTGGCAGGTGCTGCCAATATGAGGCCTCCCAGGATGCCACTTCCTGCACCACTGCCTGTGGTGCTGGGCTTAGTGTCCATAGCACTAAGGGCAGGGGTAGTGGGCAGCTGCTGGGTCTTGGCCTTCCTGCTTAAGATTGTGGTGATGGTGACTGGGGCCAGCTGTGGCAGCTGCGGCTCCTCCCAGGGTGTGATGGTAACTAGGCCGGTGGCAGTGGGGCTGCTCAGGGCTCTCTGGGGTCCACTTTCCGCTCCCACTACTGATCAAACTAGTACATTACTTTTAGTACCTTACTTGTGTCATTCCACTGCCTTCTTGCCTTCATGGCTTCTGATGTAAATTTGAAACATACTCTTATCAAGATTCTCTTGAATGTGATGAATCACTTCTCTTCCTGCTTTCAAAAATCTCTGTCTTTTCTTTGGCATTTGACATTGTGATTGGTATATGTCTTGGAGTAGGTCTATTAAGGTTTATCCTGTTTGGAGCTCATTGCACTTCTTGGACATGTATATTTAGGCCTTTCATTACATTTGGGATATTTCTGGCAATTATTTCCTCAAATATTCTTTCTGACCTTTTTCTTCTCCTCTCTTGGGACTCTCATAATGCACACATTGGTACACTTTATGTTGTCACATGGGTTCCTTAAGCTCTGCTCATTTTTTAAAAAAAGATTTATTTATTCCCCCCCTCATTGTTTATACTTGCTGTCTACTCTATGTGTTCGCTGTGTGCTGTGTCTGCTCATCTTCTTTTAGGAGGCACTGGGAACCAAACCCGGGACCTCCCATTGTGGGAGGAAGGTACCCAATCACTTAAGCCACATCCACTCCCTGCTTGTTGTGTCTCCTCGCTGCATCATCTTGTTGCATCAGCTCGCCGTGCCACCCCATCGCGTCAGCTCGCTGTCTTGCTCATCTTCTTTAGGAGGCACCGGGAACCAAACCCAGGACCTCCCATGTAGGAGGCAGGCGCTTGGGTCACATCCGCTCCCACATTTTTTTTTAATCCTCTATCTGCTCTTCTGGTTGTATGATTTCAACTGTCCTGTCTTCTAGGTTGCTGATTTTTTTCTTCTGCCCATTCAAATCTGTTGTTTAAAGCCTCTAGTGCATTTTTAAAAGCAGTTTTACTGAGATATAGTCACATACCATACATTCCATCCAAAGTGTACAATCAATGGCTTCCAGCACAATCACAGTGCTATGCATTCATCACCACAAAAAAATTTTAGAATAATTTCATCATTCCAAAAAGAAAAACCCCTCACCTCTTAGCAGTCACCTCTCAATCCCGCTATCCTTCTCCAGCCCTACATAACCACCAAACTAATTCTATCTTTATAAATTGATTTATATTTATATTTATATTTTATATAACGGGAATCATACAATATGCAACACTCTGTGTCTGGTTTCTTTCACTTAGGATAATATTTTTTGTGGATTTTTTTGGCCTGATATTAACAACTTGTAACATTAACGTATATTTGTTCAGTTTCAAAGAAAAAGTCTTATATATGTAATATTACCCATATTCATATTTCACAGGTTTCACTATGCTATACAGTTCCATTTTACATTTTTTAGCTTTCCTTCTAGTAATATACATGACCTTAGACTTTCCATTTCAACCACTGTCATCCCCATGTAATAGCACTGTGAGTTACAAACACTATGATGTGCTTTCAACTTTTCTATTTATTTCCAAAGATTAACAAACAACCTTTTAACCAATTCTGTACAGATTAACCCTCAGCTTTCCATTCTCTAACCTCATTCTATTTTCTGCTGATCAATATTCTAGTTATTAACTCCATGAGTTTACACAATATATTCAGTTCATAACAGCACAATCATACAGTATTTGTCCTTTTGTGTCTGGCTTGCTTCACTCAACATAATGTTTTCCAGGTTCATCCATGTTGTCATATGCTTCACGAGTTCATTTCTTCTTACAGTTGCATAATATTCCATCGTGTGAATACACCACAGTTTGTTTATCCATTCATCAGTTGATGGACACCTGGGTTATTTCCATCTTTTGGCAATTGTGAACAATGCCACTATAAATATTGGTGTGCAGATGTTTGTGTCACTGCTCTCAGTTCTTCTGGGTATATAGCTAGAAGTGGTATTGCTGGGTCACGATATTCAACCTCCTTAGGAACTGCCAAACAGTCCTCCACAGAGGCTGTATCATTCTACATTCCCAATAGTGAATAATTGTTCCTATCTCTCCACATCCTTTCCAACACTTGTGGTTTGCTGTCTTTTTAATAATGGCCATTCTAATAGGAGTGAAATGATATCTCATTATAGCTTAGATTTGCACTTCCCTAATCACTAGTGATGGTAAACATTTTTCAGGTATTTTTTCACCATTTGTATTTCTTCTTTGGATAAATGTCTATTCGAGTCTTTTGCCTATTTTTCAACTGGGTCATTTATCTTCTTATTGTTGAGTTGTAGCATTTCTTTATATATCATGGATATTAAACCCTTATCGTACATGTGATTTTCAAATATTTTCTCTCATTGAGTTGGTTGCCTTTTCACCCTTTTGACAAAGTCCTGTGAGGTGCAAGTGTTTACTTTTGAGGAGGTCCTATTTATCTATTTTTTCCTTTTGTTGCTTGTGCTTTGGGTATAAGATCCAAGAAACCACCACCAACCACAAGGTCTTTAAGATGTTCCCCTATATTTTCTTCTAGTAGTTTTATGGTCCTGGCTTTTATAATTAGGTCTTTGATCCATTTTGAGTTGATTCTTACATAGGGAGTGAGATAGGGGTCCTCTTTCATTCTTTTGGTTATGGATATCCAGCTCTCCCAGCACCATTTTTTGAAGAGACTGTTTTGTCCTGGTAATGAGGCCCTTGTAGGTTTGTCAAAAACCAGTCAGCCGTAGAGGTGAGGGTTTATTTCTGGACACTCAATTCTATCCCACTGATCAAAGTGTCTATCTTTATGCCAATACCATGTTGTTTTGACCACTGTAACTTTGTAATATGTTTCAAGGGCAGTCAGTGAAATTCTTCCCACATCTTTTTTTTTTTTTTTTCCAGGTACTGGGGCCTGGGGATTGAACCCAGGACCTCGTATATGGGAAGCCAGCGCTCAACCACTGAGCCACATCGGCTTCCTGGAGCTGTTTTGCTTGTTGTTTGTTTTTTTCAGGAGGCACCGGGAACCGAACCTGGGACCTCCCATGCAGGAGGCAGGAGCTCAACCACAGGAGCCACATCCACCCATCGCTCTTCTTTTTTAGGATGCTTTTGGCTATTCGGGTGCACTTTCCCTTCCAAATAAATTTAGCAATTGCCTTTTCTATTTCTGTAAAGTAGGCTGTTGGAATTTTGATTGGTATTGCATTGAATCTATAAATCAGATTGGATAGGACTGACATCTTCATGATATTTAGTCTTACAATCCATGAACATGGAATGTCTTTCCATTTGTTTAGGTCTTCTTTGATTTCTTTTAGCAGTTTTGTAGTTTTCTGAATATAGGTCCTGCACATCTTTGGCAAATTGATTCCTAGGTCTTTGAGTCTGTTTGTTGCTATTGTAAGTGGAAGTTTTTTACTTGATTTCCTCCTCAGATTATTCAATACTAGTGTACAAAATCTAGTTTATTTTGAATCCCCATTGTTTTCATCCCCATAAATTGTTGTTCCTTTTTAAACTTTCTAATACTTCCTTTTGTTCATACATCATTTTCCTTGTATCTTTTAGTTGTATACCCATATTTATTTCTATCCATATTTTCTTTTAGCTCCTAGAATTTAGATTTGACTGAACATTTTTGTCTCTTTTTGTTTTGTTTTGTTTTTGTTTTTAACATTTTTGATTAGTTGTTCCACTGTCCATATTTCCTCTGAAGTTTTCGTTTATTCCCTTGACTGAATCATCTCTTCCTGTTTCTTTGTATGGCTTGTGATCTTTTATTGATGTTTGGGCATTTGGGCATTCTGGAAGTCAGTTTCTCCCTCTTGCCTAAAGTTTTAGTGCAGACTGGCTGTGTGTTAAGGCTCTTATTCAATACTTAGTCCATTATGTACTCAACCTTGCAAGCTGCCCACATTTAACAATTGAAATTTTCTCAGGTTTTTCTGTATTTGCCTCTTGCCCTGGACATGCCCAACTATTTTCCCTCCAGAAGAGGATTTCCTTTCCTCCATTCTTCCTTTGGGAGTCATGGGCTGTTCCCTGTGTTTTTATACATTTTTTTATTCCCCAGTAGCTATGATTTGCTCAACTCATCTCCTATGCTCTGGGTGGCCTTTTCACTCCAGCCCTGAGTCCACCCTGCCTTACAGTGGTGCAGTTTCCCTTTTCATGAGGTTTTTCTGCCTCCAGTAATTTCTGTGTTAAGGGGAATCTCGATCCATGGAGCCAGATGGGGTCAGTGTCAAAAAAACACTCAATATTTTTTGTTTGTTTAGTTGCATTAGGGATAGGTGGGAGTATGCACAGCTTGTGGTTCTGCTGTGGGTTACTCTTCCAGGGACCCATTCTTTATGTATGCACATGCATGCTGGCTGCCAGGTCCTTGCCTTGGAACAATATGGCCTTCGAGCCCTGTGCCTGAATGTGTCTGGAACTCTAAACTGCTGCCATGGGTGATTCTGCAGTCAGCAACCACAGCAGAAGGTGCCTGGGCCAGAGTGCTGCCAATATGTGTCTTCCTTTTTATTTTTAAGGAGGTACTGGGGATTGAACCCAGGACCTTATACATGGGAAGCAGGTGCCCAACCACTTGAATTACCCCGGTATTTTTTTTTTCCACTTCAATTTAGCATTTATGGAGTCTTTCTCTAGTCTCTCATCCTACAGAGTTCCAAGCAAGTTGAATATGCCCTTTTATTTAGCTATCTCTAAGAGGAAACATTCCCAGGGATGTCCTACATTGCCATCTTGTTATGCCAACTGACTTTTGACAAAAGAGCCAAGCCAATTTAATAGGAAAAGAAAAATCTTTCTAACACAGGTAAAAAAAAAAAAATGAGTTAATTTCCTTACACCACACACAGAAATTAACTCGAAATGAATCATAGACCTAAATGTAAGAGCTATACCCCTTATAAAACTTTCAGAAGAAAATAGAGGAGTAAATATGTGTGACCTTGGGTTAAGAAAGGCAAAACCTTCTTAGATATGTCACCAAGGCACAAGTAACAAAAGAAAAAAAATAAACCGTACTTCATCAAAATTTAAAAACTTTTGTGCTTCAAAGAACACCATCAAGGAAATGCAAAGACAACCCACAGAACAGAGGAAAATATCTGCAAATCATACATGGATATGGACTTGTATCTATAGTACATAACAAACTCTTAAAATTCAATAATAAAAACAAAATCCAATTAAAAATGGGCATTGAAGCAGGTGTAGCTCAGTGGTTGAATGCCTGCTTCACATGTACGAGATCTTGGGTTCAATCCCCAGTAACTCCTAAAAAATAAAAAAAAAAAAAAAAAAAAAAAAAAAAAAGAAAGGCAAAGGATCTGAATAGATATTTCTCCAAAGAAGATAAACAAATGGCCAATAAGCATGTGAAAAGGTGTTCAAGATCATTAGTCATCAAAGAAATGCAAATCAAAATCACAAGATACCACTTCACACCCACTAGGATGACTATAACAAAAATGACAATAACAAGTGTTAGGATGTGAAAAAAAATGGAATCCTCATACACTGCTGGTAGTGTAAAATATAAATGCTGTAGTGCAACAGCTTTGAAAAACAGTCTGGCAGCTACTCAAGAGGTTAAACATAGTTACCATATGAACCAGCAATTCCACTCCTAGGTATATATACAAAATAAAAACATAGGCCCACAAAAAACCTTCTGCACAAATGTTTACAGAAGCATTAGTCATAAAAGCCAAAAAATAGAAACAATCCAAATGTCCATCTACTGATGGATAAATGAAACGTGGTATATATCCATAAAATGAGTATTATTCAGCACTAAAAAGGAATGAAGTACTGATACATGCTACAACATGGATAACTCTTGAAAACATTAGGCTAACTGAAAGAATCCAGACTTGAAAGGCTGCATAATGTATGATTCCATGTATAGAAAAAGCCCAGAATTGGCAAATACATAGAGACAGGAAGTAGATTAGTGGTTACTAGGGCTGGGGGTCTGGGGGGAAGAGTTGAATCGCAGGACGATGAGGATGACTGCCAATGAGTAGGGGGTGATGAAAATGTTCTAAAATTGATTGTGTTGATGGGTACACAACTGTGTGAATATACTAAAAACCATTTTAAATGGGTGAATTGTATGGTAGGTGAGTTATATCTCAATAAAGTCGTTACCAAAAAAAAAAAGTCTATTACTGTGCCTGGCACATAGATGCTTAAAAATATATAAATTCCTTCTTCTGTTTCCTATGAGCCTTAAGTTTTTTCATCTTCAAAAGAGATACAGTTCTTTTTTTTTTTTAATAGATATCTCCTGTCCCCAGATGGCTCCCTTGTCTGTTTGCTTGTAGTTTTTGCTCATTGCCTGCTCCTGTGTTTTTGTTTTGTTTTTGCTTATTGTCAGCTCGTTGTCTGTTTTTTCATTAGAAGGCACCAGGAACCAAACCCAGGACGACCTCCTGTGTGGGAGGAGGGTGCTCAACTGCTTGAGCCACATCCGCTCCCCAAGAGATACAGTTCTATCTTTCAACTTCAACAGGTGTTATTTGAGGTTTTAATGAATAACATGTAAAAGCTTGTTATTCATAAAGTATGTAGACAACAGTAAGCACAGGCAAGAAAACATGAATCAATTTAAGACATATCCAAGATTCAGAAAGTCCTCCTGGAGAAACAGAGTCTACAGTTCAACTTATAGAGTACAGAATAGCACAGAAAATTAGAGGGAAGGAGGAAGGTCATTCTAAAATGGGGAAGAATTTGGCAGAAGGAAAAGGAAATCATTATAAACAACTTGAAAGCAGGAATCATAGCTCATTCATCTTTGTATCTCATAGCATTTAGCGCAGTATATGCCTTCAATACAGGCTGATTGGACTGTGTCCTTTGGATAGGAGTTAGCCAATAGGCAAATTTATAAGAGTAAAGTGCCCTGAGCATCAAAAGAACTGGTCAGTATTAACTACAGCAGACTAATGGGTGAAGTGACATATGTCCCGGACTCAATGTAAACAAAAATGAGAATGAAATAAATTCTAAATACTACATGAATGTACAAAAGACTACAACAGTGTAGAATATAATTTTTGTTTTGTTTTCTACTTAATATTATAAGCTGTTGCCTACGTCCTTAACATTCTCTGAGAATGTGACTATTAATGGCTGCAAAGAGACAAAGCAGAATTGATTTAATTGGGAAGGCAAAGCACCTCTTCATTAGGGCTTGAAAATCTAAATGTCACTGCTAGTCAAATATTTGACTTGCCTTTTTAACACCTAAAGAAAAATCCCAAACCTACTTTAACTGTCCTGAGGAAGATATTAACTCTATTTTCATTATATATGAAACAGAATATTTTCTTAGTATAATATTAAGACAGATTCCATATCAATTCTTTCCCACTAAAAGAATTCTGTAAACATTCTCTACAGAAATGTACCTCAGACAATGCCATGTTTTTAAAGGATGCAGACACTTCATTAAAGAGAAAAATTGGCCCTAGAAATTCTAAAACTAAAGCAATTATACAGTATGTCATAAAAATCAATAAGACTGGAAAATTGAGAAATTTTATAAAATCTAAACTTACCTGCTGAATTATAGTATACTTATTCAGGAGACATATTTATGAACATCAAGATACTCTTGTATAAAACTGATCAAATGTCGAACACTATGAGGAATACTTTATTGCATCATTTTATAAAATCAATTTTTAGCAGGAAGGGCTCTTATAGATCAAGTCCCATCTTAATATTTTATGAGAGCAAATCCATGTTAATTCAGCTGAGATAGTGGGAATTCGAAATTAGGGAACCAGTAAATTTCTCTAAACCTAATATTCAGTACAAACTAAAGAATACATGCGCACACACACACAAGCACATGTGCATAACAGTAATAATAAAAAAACACCTGTGAACCAACCCTCCCATTTATGATCTAGAACAGTGCTATGCAATAAAACTTTCTGCGATGACAGAAATGATATACATATATGTGCACTACCCAATATAGCAGCCACTAGCCACATATGGCTATTGAACACTTGAAATGAGGCTAATGTGACTGAGAAACTGAATTTTAAACTGTATTTAATTTTACTAATTTAAATTTAAAGAATCACATGTGGCTAATGGCTACTATACAGGACAGCACAGACTCAGAACATTTCCAATATCATTATATTGTTTGAGTACTCCTCCCCTCCCCATTTTCCCACCTCCCCTGACTCGTGTATTCATTCCTTTGCTTTATCCCTCCATAGTTTTATCACAGATGTATCCTTAAACATATTGTTTGTATATTGTTTAGTTTTCCTTGTCTGGGGGCTTTATCAAAATATCACTTTGTATATCTGATTTTTTTTACTCAATATAATGTTGCTAAGTTTTATTTGTATTGTTGCATGCTGTAGCTGTAGTTCATTCACTTTCACTGCTGGATACTACAGTGTTTTCCATTGTCTGAGCATACTACAAATAATCGTTTCTTCTGTCAATGAACATTTGGGATGTTTCTAATTTAAAGTTACAAAGGAAAATGATGTTTTATCATGGTCTTAATCCACTTTTCCATGAATACTAATGGATTGAGATAACTTTCATTTCCCTGTTTCCTTTTTTTTTTTAAATATCTATTCATGTCTTTTGCCCAATTTCCTACCGATTTATAGAAGTACTTTTATATTCTGGATAACATTCCTTTTTCAGTTATGTGTGTTATCTCTAAGTTTGTGGCTTGCCTCTTCACTCTCTTCATGGTGACTTTTGATATTAAAAAGTTATTCATTTTAATGTAGTCAAATTTATTAGTCTCTTCTTTGAGTACTTTGTATCTTGTTTAAAAAATGCTTGCATACTCTGAGTCAATAAAGACTCATCCCTACCTTTATAAGTTTAAGTTTTGTCTTTTACATTTAAGTTTTTAATCCACTGGGAATCTTTATGTTTGGTCTGAGGTAGGGATCCAATTTCACTGTTTTTCCATATGGATAATCATTTGTGCCTTCATTCTCCTTTCTGCAGTTATCTGCAATGCTGCTTCTGTTTTATAACAAGCTTCCAAAACATGTGTAAATAAGTTTTTAAGCCCTCTAGGACTGTTCCACTGGTCAATCTATCTATCCTATACCAATACCACACTAGTTTAATTACTGTAGTCTTGACATCTGGTAGGGCAAGTCCCTAACACTTATTCTTCTGTAAAAATGTCAAGATTATTCTTGGCCTTCTGCCCTTCCAAATGAATTCTATAATCAGTTTGAAAAGTTCTTAAAATAATGTTAGGATTTTGATTGCAATTGCATTGACTTTATAGATCAATTTGGGGATAACTGACATCTTCACATCCACAAAGTTGAGTTATCTATTTATGGTGTTTAAATTTTTTTTCAATAATGTTTTCCATTTTCTCCATATAGTTGCCTGATTTAAATGTATTATTCACTTCTCCACAGACTTTTCTGCACCAAAATTATTTCTAGGTATTAAATTACATTATTTCATTTCCAAGTGGGTTAAGGAACCTTAGAAATATTTGCTGCACTGACTTGTTTCTCATTGGTTTTATTAATGAATACATTTGCAAATATTTATTACACACCTATGTGTGAGACTCCATGCTACACACTGATAAGAAGAAGATAAAATTCCTCTATTATTCTATTCTCACTCTTGAGAAAAAATTGACTCTTTCAGTTTTCTTCCTTCACTCTAATTCCAGCAAAATCACGCTGTGGTCCTTTTTCTACTCTCAACTTCAACAATTCTTCCCACTGAACAATCCATTATCCTCCCCCCATTAAAACCCCTGATAGAATGGCTATTTGAATTTCATTTTTGAAGAGGAGACAAAAAGGGTTAGTAACTCTAAGCATGAGGATACTTTCCTTCCTACAAAATCTATACCTGTCACATTAGATAAAACTATTCAGATCAATTATATAACAATTTTAATCATGGAGCTGCAGAACTTCTCATCAGTCTGCAACCTGCCACAACAAAACATGACATGGGCAAGTCCATCTAAAATTGCATAAGTGTATGGTTCCTGCATGGGTAAGTCTTAAGAAGCATCAAGAATCACTTAAGGGAGTGGATGTGGTTCAAACATTGAGCGCCTGCCTCCCACAGGGGCAGTCCTGGGTTCAGTTCCCCATGCTTCCTAAAAACAAAACAAACATTAAGGAAAAAAAACCAACAACAAGCAAACAAACAAAAAATCCAACTTGGGGAACCAATGTGACTCAGTGGTTGAGCGCCGGCTTCCCATATTCGAGGTCCCGAGTTCCATTCCCAGGCCCAGTACCTTAAGAAAAAAAAAATCACTTAACTAGGAAACTGGTGAAAAGGGGGTTGCGTCAGACTGTACACTCGTGGGGAAACACACAGCCTGGGCTGAGAGGAAAGAGGGTGCTACCGGGCACCTTCTGACCTGGAAGCTGGAGCTAGTCATGCCCCAGAAATGTAGGTCAGATTTCTGAGTCAGCTCTCCCACCATTCAATTTTTCAATATTAAGAGGATATCTCCTGGGCCTTTACGGTCTGCTTTCATTCCTAAATTTACTCAGGTCTTTCATTCATTACAGTTATTTTTGTTGTCAGGCACAGAACTAGGGGAACAGAATACAAAAGTACAGTCTTCTGAGTCAAGGAGTTCACAGCAGGAGTAAGGTCTACAGATAGAATCCACAAAGTGATAATCGATATTTTTGAAAGCTGGTAGAGAAGGGAGTGCCATCTGAGGTAAGTCTTATAAAGGAGGAGTGTTTCAAGAGAAAAAAAAGACAATTTCAGCAGAGAAAGGCGTGGTTAAAATCACAGCGTATGATGGGAGGCGTTTAAAGCCAATGAAGCTGGTGGCGTGAGAGATACCCTGCACTCGGTGGAGGTCTGGAAACCTCCGAACTGGGGGCAGAGCCAGTGCCCAGACCTCCAAGAGGAGGGTGTTGGCCTCCCACCCTCGCGGCTTCCCTGAGGCAGCTCCCCACAGCTTCAAACCCGCCCGCCTCCAAGCTCTACGGCAGGCCGGGGAAAAGGGATGAGGACGCAGCCCGATCAGGACACAGATGCCCAAAAGGCCCCCAGACCCCGCCCGGCCGGCTGCCCGCACCTTGCCAAGGAGCCGTCTCAGACCTTCACAGTCGAACTCCATCTCAAGCCAAAACCCCAGGGATCCACTACCCCAGCCCTGGATCTTCTTCCGGAACCGCCTAGGACGGAAGCTCCCGAGGACCAAACCTCCCCAGAGGTCCAAGGCCCCGCCCCCTTCCAGACTTGCGGGTCAATTCTTTCAACGCTCCAGGCTCGGAGGCGGCTGGATCGCGGCTCCGCCCGGGGCCCAACAGCGTCTCCGGCGTGAGCTCTGAGCAGGCAAGTGACCAGTGTGCGATCAGAAACGCGTTAGCGGCCCGGGATCCAGAATCCAGCTAACTGGAAGTAAACTTGGGGACATCTATGAAAAGAGGAATAGAAGGACCCGAGTAGGCGCTGTAAAGGATGTAGAAGCAATACACGGTGTTTGTTCTTGAAGAGTTTCTAGAAGGGTGTGTTAAATCCAGCACAGTATCGAGAACGATCAGGACTGAAAATTGTGGTTGGATTTAGGAAGGAAGGGTAATGGAATTTCAAAAACCAAATTTCAGGGAGTTAGAAAGAGAAAACAGAATCGAGAGGAACCTTGGAGACTTCCAGGAATCTCTTCTCCAGAAAAATAGCTAGAGAACAGGCTGAAACAGACCCAAAATAGATCTTCTAGGGTTTAGGACAGCAGGGGAAGACTGCACACCACCGAGAGGAGAGAGGGACAAAAGAGAGAAATCGTGACGACAGAACCAGAACCGTGAGTTTTTAATCAGCAGCAGCGGCTGCTGCCGGCACCCTCCCCCACACTCTTTAGAATTCTTGGGCCTCTGGGCCTGCGACTACAGACAAAGGGGGCTCCAGGGATCTACCACTCCCGGAAAGGGAAGAGAGAGGGACACAGCCTTAGGCTGACTCAGGTTCTGACGTGCAAATTTGGGCTGCGGAGCCCCACAGACCCCTCCACACGGCAGTTTGCCCTGGGAGCCTAGGAAGGACTGGAGAAATTCGACCCTCGCACCTCTCTTATAGCCTGGACTAATTGTTGAGGACTCCACAGGAGAGGGGAGAGAGAGCCTGGGGCTGACACCCTGCTTTTGACTCCCAGGTTTGGTCTGCCCTGTCCCGAGAGCCAGGCCAGGCTGGGTGGGGCTGCGCCATTGTTTGCCTTGGAGCCTGCAAGGGGTTAAAGATATTAAAATCTCCCAAACTCCTCCTCTACTAACAGGGACTGATTGTCGAGGATTCAGAGGGAAGAGGAAATATTTCCCAGCTGGGAAAAGGGAGGGGGCTGCCAGAGAAGGCTGGAGAACTGTCTCCGAAAGTTAAAATTATAAGACTCTTAGCCCCCAGACAGGAAGCTCTATCACATTGATCTGGTCTGTGTCACAACAAATACAGTCCGACCAGGCATTGAATTGAGAGCTGCCAATGAGCGCCATCTCCTGGCAGACCAACGAAGTGCACATAAGAAAATTAAATAGGAGAAGCTTTCCTGGCCTCTGTAGCCTCCCTGCCCAAAGCCCTAGGAAACGAATCTACAACCAATTACTGGGTCCAGTGCCCAGTTTTGAGCAACCAGGAGGACAATCCTAACAATCAAGGGTGAGCCACAAATCGAAGAGCTGTGATAATTCACAGCCTCCTGCCACTAGAACCCTATAAAAGAGAAAGAGATAGAACATCTAAGTAAAATACAACCTACCAGATGCCTAAACACCAACAAAAAATTACGAGCCATACTAAGAAAATAGAAGACATGGCTCAAGAAAAGGAATACATCAAAGTCCCAGAAGAGATACAGAATTTAAGAGAACTAATCAGTGAGATGAGCACAAATTTCCAAAACCAAATTAATGAGATGAGAGGAACCTTGTCAGAAAAGTGGGAGGTAGGACAACAGTATAAGGGTGGTGCAGTATTGGGAAGATTTTTTTTTTTTTAGGGGGTGAGTTATAACCATATTGATAATTGAGAGGAAAAAGCCAGGTGAAAAATAGGAGTTTGAAAGCAACAGAGGGGTAAACTGGTGGACAAAATCATTTGGAGAAGGTAGGCGAAGAGATGTAGGGTACAGCAATTTTCTGCCTTTGTTTGGTCTCCTTGACTTGTGAAGTTACTTACTTGCTCATTATCCCTGGTTTGAGTCATTGGGGTTAAAAAGTAGCAGCAGTTGGGTATTTTAATTAAAAGGTTGGGTAGTCCAGATGGGGAACTGATTGTGTTTATAGGCAATGCCAAAGGGCAGGGATGCTCTGACTCAATTAGGAAAAGAGGGAAAAGCTGGAAGGGGCATTTCTTCATTCAACAAACCTTTCTTGAGCACATACTATGTGCCAGATATTTTCCTAGGTCTGAGGATACAGCAGTGAACAAAATAGACAAAAATATCTGCTGTACTAGAGCTTTCATTCTTTTATAAATAGAGGGAGAGAAACTAAGTATAATAAGTTGTACAGCATATTAGAAGATAAGTGCTGTGGAGAATAAAATTTTAAAAGGCAGAGTGGAGAGATCAGGGTAGGTGCCACTGAGAGGTGAGGGGAGTTGAGTCGTTCATATTAAAGGGCAGCCAAAGCAAAGTCCTAAGGCGAGTGTGCTTGGGAGCTTCAAAAGAGAACAAGAAGGCTGGTGTGGTTGGCATAGAATGAGGAAGCAGAGGTAGAAAATGAAATCAGAAAAAAGGGTGTGGCACAGATGGTGTAGGGCAGTGGTTTTCCGTTTGTAGTTCCCAGACCAATGGCCTCAGCATCACCCGGGAACTTGTTAGAAATGCAGATTCTAGGACCTCACCCCAGGGTTAATGAATCAGAAACTCTGGGGATGGGGATGGACAATTTGAGTTCCAAGCCCTCCTGGTAATTCTGATGCATGTGAAGTCTGAGGGCCACTGGAGCTTTGTAGACCCCATTGTAAAGACTTTGTCTTGCTTACGCCTTCCAACCAAAGACCATCAGGAACACACCTGGAATTAAATACGTTGGATTTATTGCTCCTTGCAGTGAGGAAAAAGTCATCCCAGTGAGGAACCTTTGGGACAGCTTAGTAGGAGAGTGTTAGAAAGGATCTATTATAGGACTTGGGCTTTGAGTGACTTAGGGGAGGGTTCAAGGAAGTGGGACTTCTCTCTGGATTGGATGCTGTCAGAAAGCAGGGACAATTCTATGGCTGGGTGTTGGGGACCTTCACGGTAGCACTCACATTATGCACCTTGTCAGCAGCACCGGTGACATGTAACATGGCCACCAGGGCTGAGACAAAGAACAGCTTAAGCTACAGTTAGCCTTCTTCAAGGAAGTTAGAGAGTCTGTGCCAAAAGCATTTCTGCCACCTACCCTAGCAACAGCAGCCGCCAATCCCAAACCGCCACCCGTCCTTAGGTCCACCAATCCTCACCCTCTTCCTTCAGAGTATATATACCCTGCCTCTTCAATAAACCGTTGCAGCTTGATCAGAATCCTGTCTTGCTGTCATTCTTCGTGTCTCTTGTCCCCACCATTCCCACTTCCTCTTTCAGGTTCCGGTTTGACTGACCCGCGGGCCGGGTCAAGTGGCGCCCGAACAGGGACCCAAACACGAGGGATGCAGTGAAGAACGCTGATGAAGAAGCCGGCTGAGATGTGAGAAATCTGGAGGACGCTGCGAGGGAACCTGCCTCACAATCGGACCTCGGTAAGTGATCAGCGATTATGGGACAGGAAATCAGTCAGCATGAGACATTTGTAGAGGGTCTCAAAGATGCTTTAAAGACACGAGGAGTAAAGGTGAAAGTGAAACAATTG